>CM065136.1:19787367-19927367 GCA_033026305.1 Cirrhinus molitorella | reverse complement strand
AGAATTGTACTTGTGACACATGATACAACGTCATGCATTAAGTGGATAGTACATACGTAGTGGTGCGTACGTCCAAAACAAGATTGAGTATATGTCATTATTGCATTAATAATGCATTTTTAGATGAACGTGAACCTTTTTTCATGATTAATAAACGTCAGCAGCAAATATTGTGTGTTGAGAAATTATTTATAGGTATAAATTACCAAAAGTCGCAGAACAGACTGTTTGCAATTAAAAGTATTAATATTAAACCTATTTTTCTATTTCCTACGTGGTGTCTGTTTATTTAGCAAAATTATCCAAAAAATGATCTTTAAATATTGACAGCATGCGTCTTCTGTAAATGTTTTTTTTTTTTTGCATAAATTACATTTGTTGCACTAATTGGCTAAATCGGATGCAGAAATGTATAACTTATTTCAGTAAGTTATGAAGTTATTTAAATGTCCTATTAGATGTTAAAGGTATGCAACCGTAAATCTGACGTGCAAACAAATACACAAAAATATGGGCTACACCCTGCAATAGCTGATTGTTTATTTGTAATTGTCATATGCAATATATAGCATAAAGAATAATATATCAAAGTAACATAAACTGCATATCATCTGTCATAAACCCAAGGGCAAGATGTTTGCAACCTCATTTTACACGTGAAACGTGCAATGTTTTTCATACACCTTTGCTGCTTTGTGATTGGTCTGTATGCAAACTGCGTGCAATGATTGCACGTGTGAGGCCATGTGCCAAAACCCGCCGTAGACTGGATTTTGTTGGTGGTACAAACAGAGGCGGTTCTCCTGCGAGACACGAGCAAATTAGGTGCGATGACGAAGCATATTATTGCTTTAATCCCTGACACTGTTGTGTTATTACTGCTGAATATGTTAGGTCTTAATAAAAGTGGGCTTGTAGGTCACTTGTACGTTACTATTAAAGGGAGTTATATAGAATAAATAAGGCATATGATTTTAAAGTTTTATGTGGTATGCATGCGAACACTTTAAACCTAAATGTGTCAGTGTATTTATATAGGTCTCGTGACACGTTTTTTTAAACACATTTGTGAAAATATATAACCGTTTTGGTCGACCAATGAGGAGTCGTTTTTTATGGCAACGACCCTTCGGTTTACGCACTGACACACCTCTGTGTTGTGGCGGCTGTTTAATTATTCATGAGAGGGGAGCGCAACCAACCTATCTGGATGTACAAACCAGCGGGGTTTTTTTAAGGGGCGTGGTTTATATGAATATGATATGAACACTCTTCTGTAGCTGACTGGAAAATCGGGTCAAAAACAGAAGTAGCTTCTGAATAGAAAGGTGTCATCCGCGGAGGTGATTTCAGTTTTGATTTTTCAGTGCATAACGCATTGAAGATAGTATATTTTTCCTGATTAAACTAGGGATTTCAAGTTAACGTTAGCTTAAAGTTACGCTATTCTTACGCGCGGCACGACAGCCTCGGTCAAAATGGACGTGGACCCTGTTTCCGTCACGATGGACGCAGGCTCTGATATTCCTTCTCCTGCTTTCCCAGTAGTTTTAAAGAAAATCATGGAAATTCCGCCACCGAATCTTCTCGAAGGCGACGATGGTAAGTGCCTCTGCACCAGTCAGGCGCTTGTTGGCTGCGCAGAAGCTTGCGGTCGGTACTTGCCTGCAATTATTGTCGAATGCATTCTGTATGCTAATATAACAAACTAGAAAGCTTTTATATTGTGTAAATATATAACGTGTTTATTTGTGTTGTTTGTAACATGGTTCACGGCATCGTATGTCTTGAATTGTCGCAAAACTGGATCGAACTAGTGATGTCCACTTCGTTAATGAATCGTTCTTCAGCGTCAGATCTTTTCAGTTAGTTAATGAAGCGATTTACAATACAAATTTTAGCACTGTTAAATTTTCATGCGCATTATATAGTGGTTATACATTTTGTTTTTGTTTTGCCTGTCACATACTGAACATAATAAACAATCGCTTTTATTCGGTTATTTGAACGAAACACTTTGCAAGAACTGATAGTTTGGTTCTTTTTCCAAATTTGCATTTTCTACCAAGTAACAGAACTTTTAAAACTTATTACACGTTTATTACTGATAAAATGTACCAGTCATATTGTTAAGTTTATTTTCTCAGGTGAATTTATTTAGTTGACCGTTCTAGATTCTTATGCAGGTTTGGTATTTGAACAAAACATTTTGTCATAATTAGCTTATTACTGTTTTTTTTATTGCAGAAAATGATAAAGAGAAACTCTTTGAGGATGTGGATTCTGGAGGGGTCAGTGAAATGGGACCGTCGGCCGCCTTAACACCTGCCATCTGGGAAAAGACCATTCCTTATGATGGCGAAACCTTCCATCTGGAATACATGGATCTGGAAGAGTTCCTTATGGAGAATGGCATTTCTGCCGCAGAGGAAGAAGGTCAGCAAAAGAGTCTTGAAAACGAAAACTTACAGCTGTCAACCGAAAAACCATCCACAACCTCTACAAGCAAGACAGCCCCAGCAATCTCTCTTATGCCAGTCATGGAACTGGATCAGTGTGAGGAGGAAGTGGTCACAATCACAGAATCCAGCTCTAGCTCGACAGACAAATCAGGTCAGCAGAGAAAACAGAACACAATGTACTTTCTTTCACAACACACTTAAAACTTTTACACAGTCATGCCGTTTATATCATGAAGATCTGACTCAACGACATCAAGTGGTTTTTAACCATATTTAAATGAATTGGCCAATTTCATTGTTGGAATTCGCTTTTCACCACAGATGAGGCCTGTGTGACGCCAGATCCCATCGATCCAGATGACATTGAGGTAGAGGTCAACTTCGAACCAGATCCCACAGACCTTGTGCTCTCCAGCATACCTGGAGGTGAACTGTTTGACCCTCGCAAACATCGCTTCTCTGAGGAGGAGCTGAAGCCTCAGCCTATGATCAAGAAAGCAAAGAAAGTATTTGTGCCTGAGGAGCAGAAGGTAAACACACAGTTGCACGTTCTTCAGGGTTATTATATTAACTAAAACAATTGTAAAAATCTTAATCATAGTTTATTTGAGCTAGTTGTCAAGCTTATTTACTTTAATTTAGTGCTGTCAAACCTATTAATCGCATCCAAAATAAAAGTTTGTTTACATAACATCGCGTCTGCTGTAAATACACAAACGTACATGTATATAGTTAAGAAATAAATACAGCACATGCACATATATTATATAAACACAAACTATTATCTCGGATGCGATTAATCGATTTGACAGTGCTACTTTAAATCAGTGTACTAAAATAAACTCAAATTGAAAGGACAAAGCACACAATAAAATTACTAAAACGAAAAAGAAAATGCAAAAATAGAGAGGCTAAATTAACACCTGAAATATTACCTTAATATTGTGTAACATTACACTTGACTTTGATCAAGAATGCCAAGCCAGCGTTTGTGCCGGAGGCCAGAATGTAATTATACAGTTACACCCTAAACATAAAGTCACAATTTCAGCACACGTGTTATGTAAAAATAAATTAAACAATTGTAATTTATAACAATACAGTGTCATTTTCAAAACAGAGAAACAATCGCATTCCCCAACATTTAATTGTTGTTCTGTCACTATTTCAGGATGAGAAATATTGGCATCGGAGGAAGAAGAATAACATTGCAGCCAAACGTTCACGAGATGCCAGGCGGCTAAAAGAGAATCAGATCACAGTACGAGCCGCCTTTCTAGAGCGAGAGAACTCTGCTTTGAGACAGGAAGTGGCAGAGTTACGCAAGGACTTTGGGCGCTACAAGAACGTTGTGGCACGCTATGAAGCCAAATACGGACCACTGTAAGGGACAAACTAGCACACAGACGGCATATAAACCATAATCAAAAGCCTCACTCAGAGTTGATGTGGTGATTAACAACCTTTTCTCTTCTTTTTCAAGTGGACCGCCTGAAGACCTTTAAACAATTATTGATTTATTTGCATTTTTAAAAGGCAATAAATGAATAATGCTATGGAATGAAGAGGAGAAAACAGGAGATAAGTGAATGAGTTATATTGATATCCATAAACAATCTTGTCAGCCACTTTTGTCAACATATCCCGTTCATTTTAACCTAACATCAGTGCAACAACACACCCATGTGTATCCAGTAGAGCTTTTTCACTGTATTTCAACCTGATCTCAAGCAGAAAACGTACCTGTGGGAACTTTTTTGCAAGACACGAAATATGTGCCAATAAGTACATATCACTGCAGTTTCCAACTGAAATGAAAACTACAGGCGGTAAAACAGCGAGCGCTTTAATCGTTTTAGTACATGTTTTGCTTTCCCAACGTAACAAGCTTGCTTGGTAGCTCATCCTTAGGATGCAAAATCAAGTGAAAACATGACTCACTATGAAAGAATCAGAATCAGAAAGAGCTGAAAGATCGAAAAACAAGATAAAACGACATGCTTTCGATCGCGTTTTAATGTCACATTCGCTTTTGTTTATACTATCATGTTTAGGTGTGGTGCAGATGGCACGTTATTTTAAAACATCACAGAGCATTAGAGTTATAGCGCCACTCAGTGGACGTCACATAAAACGTACCGTGTGTACGTTCATCTGTTCCTGGGAAAGAAAACAAACATTCTTTTAGCGCCACTCGGTGGATATTTCACATGGAATATCTTACGAAGCGTGTATTTCGCATCTTACGAAAATGTTCCCACAGGTATGTTTTTTTAATTCACCGAGGTAGAAGAGGTCTTTCCTCACCTATTGTTTTTATGACAAGTTTTATAATATCTAAGTAGTTTTAGGCAGTTACGTACATTGGAAGTCACTGGTCTTTATCGACTTCAGTATACTTATATATCTTCAGTATGCTTATCTTTGACTTATCTGACATTAATTCTAAGAATTCCTTTGGCAAACTTGGTACAATGTACCACAAAGTGGTACATTATATCTGCAACAGTAGAAAAAAAATGCCATTGTTGAAATACGGGGAGAATGTATCACATTAAAATGTACATTACAGATAACTGGAGGAAAAATAACTGTAAGCAGGAATTGTATCATGTTTATGTGCTGCAAAAAACGTACGTGTTTTGTCTTACTGTCGGCAAGTGCTAGAAAAAGTACTGAAAATGTGCTCTGTATATCTGCAAAATGTATTTAGATATATCTCTCATAATAACTGAGTAGATCTTCTAATATTATATCTTGTTTACTTCACCATGGTAGTTTGCCCTTTTCAGGGACTCATGGAGGTCAGTTTATGTACAGAAATAACACTCTGTACATGTGATGGATCTTGTTTATCTGCTAAGAACTTAGAAAAACAAATGAAGTGCTGTTATAGGAGTTTTTTTTCATATGTATATGATATATATTTTTTCAGATAACTTCAGATATTTTACAGTGCGAACCACATCTTTCACAGCTCAAAGTCAATATGAATCCGTAAGTGTCTTCAGCAGAGCGCCTGTTTATAAAGCGCACAAGTGTGTTACATATCAGAAACCAAACTCAAACCTCTCTTGGCACTTCGCTGCATTTCAGACACAAATTTTGTGCACCCCCTTCATTTTGAAACAAACATCATCAGGAAAAGAAGATAAAGGGTCATTTCACAAGTTTTACAAATAGTCAATATCTTGTTCCTTCCGTTTAGTGTTGTGAAGTGAAAGTTTGATTTTATAATACGCACATGTGACCACATTGTCCTTTTTCTGGTGTTTTGTGAAAAGGGAATCTGATATGTAACGTAATCTTGACCAAAGCAAACTTTCTTTGAATGCTGAAGAACACGTTTTCTTTAGCTTGTACAGAACGACTCCACTTAAATCAGGTGTTTAAACTTTACATATTTTGGACTGTATGCGCTTTTTAAGAGCGCACCAACGGTTTTTCATTTCTCCTTGAGCTTCCTTTCTGACGAGTGTGTAATATGAGATGAGGGACAAGACAATAAGAATTGAGTTTGATGGCTGTTCTGAAAGGAATAGTGAAAGTATTTCTTCTGTTGAACTAGAAGAAAACTCAGTTGCATACTGACATGCCGTAACAAATATTTTTGTCCAATTTGAATGTTTTTCTATTTGTTAATATTCTTTTGGGAGAAATGGATTCTCTTTGTAAGTCTTACAACTTTTTTTTGACCTGTAAATGTTGTCTTGGTGTCTTGGGATGTTTTGTGTTGTACATATTATTAAAGAATTCAAAAATGCGTCTTGCCTACATGTCGTTTATAACAATATGTTACAGTGCATTTGATCACAAAATGCTTTGATGCCTCAGAGAATTATGACTCAATCTCAAGTTTCAGATGAGAGAGGAGCGTTGTGTAACACAGACGGATGCCAAAAAAAAAACTTGCATAACACAAAGAGGGCGGGGCTTAAGAAGGCAGTGTGATATGCAGATATATGAAGCTGACCTGAAACAAACTCCCTATTGCGTTGTGCTTTATTTCCTCTGTAGTTTTTCTTCACATTTCCATCAAGATTAATTTGGCAAGCTTATACAATCTCAAAACACATATTGCACATTTTTTACTTAAATAGGCCGGGGCACACATTAATAAGGAAATCGGAGCAAATGCAAGCTAAAAATACGCATTGAAGTTGGTTTATGTTTATAGGCGATTCTACACGATCGGTTCAAAGTCAGTTTTTTCCACATTGTATGTATGCAATTCTATAATGTCCAAGGTAAACATTTCAAGTAATTGTGCTGTCATTTTGTATTTTCAGAAAGTGTTGGAATATTTATCCTCTCCCCAAATTTGTCACTATCAAAACAGTAATATATAATTTAATTAGAAGGGTTAGTTTGACCTATTAAGCTTATATCTTCCTTGTGAATATTTCAATCTTTTCTATTTTATTAAAAGTTTTAAGAAGGAAATCAATAACAATTGGTTTATCAGATTTGTTGTATTTTGAATCCAGTTTTTCTTTGTAAAAGGCATAAAATTGATCATACTGATTTCAAACTTTAGGATTCATTAGTTTGAATATACATTGAACAACATCACAACATCTTAGTTGATAATTCAGTATACTATATTTTTGACAAAACATCCCACGTTTTGGTCGTGACAGTTATGTTTTGGTAGCGACCACATCACAATACAGAATTTTAATCCACATACTAAAAATTGCATAACTGTACTAAAATTTTGTTTATTCCCACCAAATATGAGGATTATGTGTTCCCTTTAGTCCCTACTGAATCACTGATGACCTGTTTTGGTCGTGACTGTTACGTTAGTGACAGTTTTATGTAATAACACCCAAGAAACAAAGCAGTCACTACAGAAACTCTACCAAATGTTTCAGTAGTGACAATTTTAGATACTTTTGAACCTAGCTCAAAGATGCTAATCAGCACATGGTTAGCTAGCACAGTTCTGAACTGTTGTACACAAATACTTATAAATTTTTTTAAACAACAACGGAATAAAATGCAAAAAATATTTCAATATCACTTTCCTAAGTTGAATTTTAAGGGCTAGAGTTTAGGGCAGCCACCTCCCAATTAAAAGTTCCCACTAAATGATGATTTTATATAGATTTAGCTTACTGATATTTTATATTATTGCGAGTTTCAATAGATAATAAAAGGATCTTGGCAAACTTTTAAGATTTGAATACTTAAATGCTTTTTAAGTTTTTTGTTTGTGGGACAGCAGTTTGCACCAATTCTGTAGAACGCCCCTTGCATATGAATATGATGATTGATAGATACTGGATTTTGCTATTACTATAATGTGTTTTAAAAAAGGCAAGAAAATAATTGTGCTTATACTAGTAAAATCTATATATTGAAGATGTTCTTAGTCTTTCCTTATTGTGATGCTGTTTCCCTGAGAGAAGCCACAAGAGTTATGTTGAATAAAATACCAGACAGTTTATTGTGTATTCAAAACACCAATTACATCCATAAAGATTGTATGCATAATGCTGGACTTAATTATAAATAAGCCCAAAATTCACAGGTCACTCATTTTGAAATCTCTATACTGCTTCAAAGTCTGATAAAATATTAATTCTTCAAACCAAATATTAATTCTTAGAGTCATAGAAGTCTGCGGTCTATCAAATCAAACAGAACAGAATAATCATTAAAAAACACATTTATTGTAACAGCATGTCTGATAACAAAATGGAAAACGCTTGCATGGAAAAACAACTGTGACAAAGCAAATCCTTCTTCTTGGTTTCTTCACCTCTTCTTGAAGCCATATTTTTTTCTCTCATAGAAAAGGTCAGTCTTGGAGCTGCCGAGGTTCACGATCTTGGGGCAGCCATCCCTCTGTGTAACAATGAAACAGATAGCTCTTTAGAAACTTTACTTTAGAAAAGCACATCATAGTTATATTTGACATTTTATAATAATAATAATAATAATAATAATAGATAAAACAGATAAAAAATAATGGTGTACACATCACTAGTAGAGGGTTTTCACGATGCCATCGGTTGGCCACTGATTGTAAACGATGCCACTGAACTAAACAGACCCTGCAAATTTTGCTGATTATTGCTGCTGAAAATGGCCAATTATTGTCATGTTTTGGGCTGTACTAATTGGTCAGACCAGGAAAAACATTTGGAGTATTATAGACTCCCAAAAGTTATAACAAATCAAGGAGAAGAATGCAAAAAACTGAGGAACAAAAGGTGTTTGTGGTTGGCCAAACTGAACCAGGATTTCCAGGGCAAGAATCTTGACAACATTCATGTTTCTTCTTATTTCCGGGCAGGTAGGTAAAATATGAGGCTATTATCTTAATGAATACTGCTTGTATTTTTACCACTTTTTAACTTTAGTTTGTCAAAATATTGTGCCCTTTCCTCCTTACTAAATCCTTCTCTATATAATTTAGCAGCTTCCATGTTTTTCTGTGGTTTAGACAGCAAAAATTAGCAGAACAATGTATTCGCTAGTACATTAACTGTGCAATCAAAACTGTTGTTTACATCTGAGTATCTCCTGTATGGCCACGCATCTGGGTACGTAAATTATTTGCGGCATAAGTGCAAACCCTCTATACTTTAGCGGTACAGCAAATTTACTCACATCTTTCTCCTGGATGGTGCACTCTTTGCAGTAGTAGGCGTCAGATACTCCAGGACCACCACAAATGACACAACGCCCTTGGTAAGACCCATAGTTGCATTCATCACAAATACGAACTAGTGTGCAAGGCCTGACATAAGAGTCACAGATAACGCATTTGCCATCACCTTAAACAGAAAACAAACAGACGTTTGTTGAGTTAAAGAGCACAACATTAAATAAGAAGCATTTTTATTACCGAATTGTAGCATAAATGTATCCCCTTAAAACGCATAGCTGTTTTAAAATGTTTTTATGGCACTGTTAACAATCAGTTTGTAATGTTGTTTGCTACTGTTGGACACTATTTAGAATGCACATATAAGAGTGCTTAATTTTCCTTTAAGCAAATATCTTTAAAACAAATAAATAAACTTCAAAACTAATAGAGTCAACAACTTACATTTTTCACACAGTCTTCCAATGGCTGCAAAGAAAGGAAAGATCAAATTAGATTCAACGTAATTCACACTTGATCAAACTGAAAAATGACAAATGACAAAACAAAGAGGTTAATAAAATGATGACAATACTGCCCTCCAACAACTGAGGACGCTGTAAACAAACGACCAAGCACGTTTTCATCTGTTGCTTGAAAACCTAATAATTTTTTTCTCAAAAATATCTAGTAAAGCCGTTATACTACCACCTGCAGCAATAAATTAATTTCCTCTAACATTTTTTATTTGACTATTCATTAATTTGATTTTAGCGCAAACATTCTCATTCATTCTCATTGTTAGCTATGCATTGTTCGTTAAACGGACATATTAAATATGTATTATACTCTAAAGATAGATCTAATTAACAGAAACCTTACCAACTCCAGCCTGTTTTCTGCAAAAAATCAAATCTGGGTGATGTTTGGCCATTATAAAAGAATGAACGCACACTGCTAGCGAAACACTAGCGGCGATGAAACGTTGACCTACGAACTTCCTTCTTCTGATGTTTTGATTGAAGGCTCCACAAGCTCGTAGTGCCACCTACTGGACACAGTAGGCTACACATGACCATAAGTGAAAAATGTTTTGTATTCATTTTTTAAGATAGACGAATAAAAACAAATGCAGTTAACGGGATAGTCCACCCAAAAATGAAAATCCTGTCATTAATTACTCACCCTCATGTCATTGAACGTGGTAGGACCCTTGCTGTCTATGCAGGGTCAGAGAGTTCTTGGACTTCATCAAAAATACTTCAATTTGTGTTTTGAAGAAGAATGTCTTACGGGTTTGTAACGGCAAGAGAGCGAGTTATTAATGACAGAACTTTATTTTTTTTGGGTGAACTATCGCTTTAACTAATGTTAGCAAATAGAACCTTGCTGTATATTGTATACTGTAATGGCTATACATTGTAAGAAAATGCTGTTCGTATATCAAGATGTGTAGACTACTGTTGCCTGCTGTATAGCTTCTAATTTTTGTAAAAGGTCCTAAATGCAAGAGACAAATACCAAGAGGGAACACCTTTTATTGCATCAAGTCTAATAACAAAGTAGGAAAACTCTCGCTACAAACAAAAGTTTTTTCATCTCTTCTTGAAGCCATATTTTTTTCTCTCATAGAAAAGGTCAGTCTTGGAGCTGCCGAGGTTCACGATCTTGGGGCAGCCATCCCTCTGTGTAACAATGAAACAGATTGGTTGAAATTTGACATTTTATTCAATATGAGATTAAATGAATGTCCAAAGACTGAAGAAAGTAATAAAGGAATATAAATCCTGATACTGGCCAATATAGACTTAGCTTCGGTTAGTCAAACCGTGTTTATGCAGAGCCAAATGTAGAGCAGATTTACTCACATCTTTCTCCTGGATGGTGCACTCTTTGCAGTAGTAGGCATCAGATACTCCAGGACCCCCACAGGTGACACAGCGCCCTTGGTAAGAGCCATAGTTGCATTCATCACAAATACGAACTAGAGTACAGGGCCTGACATAAGAGTCACAAATGACACATCTGCCATCACCTTAAAAAGAAAACAGACATTTGACAGATATTAAGTTAACATCTGCTAATTCTAACTAGTTTCAGGTTTCCATTTGAAGTTTCAGTTTACTGTTGGTCAGTGGTCAACGAAGAGGTCTAACTTAATTCCTGCCTTTGTCAGTCAGTCAAAACGTATAGTTTTGGGTTTGACTAAAACACAGATCTCACTGTTTCTCCTTCAGCCTCTCCACTGACTTTCTCCCACGTACCTTGTCCAAGTATAGGTGGGGTTTTGGGGACAGGTCTATTTATTTTCAACACCTGAAAAATCACTTCTGTCTCTTTTCTCTGGAAGCTAGGAAGTTTTACACACACACACACACACACACACACACACACACACACACACGTTTCCATGTTTTATGGGGACATTCCATAGGCATAATGATTTTTACATTGTACAAAGCGTATTTTCTGTCGCCCTACACCTACCCTACACCTAAACCTAGCCCTTAGAGGAGACACTTGAGATACTTTTACTTTATATATATATATATATATATATATATATAAACTCATTCTGTATGATTTATAAGCCTCATGGGGACCTCACAAATTTTCTTTGTGGGAACATTTGGTCCCTATAACATGATAAATACCAGGTGCACGCACACACACACGCACACACACACACACACACACACACACACACACACACACACACACACACATAATGTGCACATAAAAGAGTGATTAATTTTCCTTTAGACAAACATCTGTAAAATGAACAAATGTGAAAAAAATATTTAATATTAAAAAATAAAAAGTAAAAAATAACTAAAAATAAATTTGTAAATGAACAAAAAAAGTTGTAACATTGGTAAAGCATCAACATAACATAACACAATAATTGTCCAAACCTTACATTTTTCACACTGTCTTCCAATGGCTGCAAAAAATTAAAGAGAAATTAGATTCAATACAATTTACACTTAATCAAACTAAACAAATGCCAAATACAGCTGCAAGCAGCAGTTTGGGGCCAAATACTGAAGGCACAGAAAGTATAGCAAGTATTGTAAGTATAGCAAGTACAGTACATGCAGCAAACGCTACAAGCACAAAAATAACACCAAAAGACACCAAGATCATGATTTTCTGCCAAATGTTTTAAAATTTATATCCACTATTTAGATTTCATGACATCAAAATCATCCTACATCACTGCAGAAATACCGCCTCAGTGTTTACAAAGTGAACGTACAAAGAAGATCAATAGCTCTTTACCAAAAAAGGTAAAACAGCAATGTAGGATGATTTTGAAGTTGGAGAAGAAAATGAGATCGGAGTTTTTTGACCTACCCTAACTGTCATGAACTGGAATAGACAGAGTTTATGCTAGACAAGACGTCTAGCATAAACTCTGTCTATTCCAGTCATGAAATCTAAATAGTATATATATATATATATTCTTTTTTTTTTTTTTTTTAGAAAATAACCAAACGTTTCGCTATATAAGACCCTTCTTCATCGGCTGGGATCATTTAGAGCCCTCTTAAGCTGCATTTAAACTGCATTTTGGAAGTTCAATAGCACCATAGAAGTCCAAGTTATGGAGAGAGATCCTGAAATGTTTTCTTCAAAAAGCATAATTTCTTTACAACTGAAGAAAGAAAGACATGAACATCTTGGATGACAAGGGGGTGAGTACATTATCTGGCAATTTTTGTTCTGGAAGTGAACTTCTCCTTTAAGGCAGTTTGTCCAATCTGTATTCACTATATCCATATAAATTGTAGATATAGATATAAATAGTAGGTATAAATAAAGTTCTGCTGATACACAGCCTCTGATCCAAATTTTGGTCAATATTGTTTAAGTTTGCATCATCATAACTTTTGATGATGAATATCGAAATTCTGTTCAGTAATTTCTGTGCTCTGTCCAGTGATCATCTATTCCAATTTTGGCAATAATTGGACACATTTTGTAGGAGTAGTAGCAAAAACAAACAAACAAAACAATACTCTACTTTTTTTTTTTTTTTAAATGCAGATTACTTTAATGGGTGAAGTCTTAATGTAAGCTCTGGATTGTGGTCGCCATAAGGAGAGTAATTTGGTGAACTGGTGAACAGATTTTCTCTAGGAAAAAGTGTGCAAAATTTCTACCTATTTGAACTGGTTGTGGTGCTTTACCTTAAAATATTCTCAGCTTTACTCATCGTAATTGCATTTTTACTAGTAAGAATTAAATTAGAGAGCGGTCTAATTGTAATGGTAAGAATTCAATTGTACAGCTCTCTAACTGTACTAGTACAAATTCAGTTGTAGAGCTCTGTAATTAAAAATGAATGGAAGTCAGTGGAAACATATGACTAGTAAAAATTCATTTGTACAGCTCTCTAATTGGAATTGCTACTAAAAGAACTGAACTGGAGAGCTCTGTAACTGGATTCTTACTAGTAATAATTACAATTACAGAGTTCTCTAATCATAATTTTTACAAGTAGGAAATTAATTAGAGCTCTCTAACTGTAATTTTTATTAGTAAGAATTTAATTGTAGTCATACGGATCCCAACATTGGTCAGATTATTAATTAGGACCACTTTTATCAGTATACCAAATTTTATTATTTTTCTATTTCAGCTTTATAAGGCTGCCATAGACTCCCAGTGGAGAGGAAGAATAATAAGAAAACCAACAGATACAAAATTGGCTATGTACAGTGCCTTCAGTGCATAAATAAATCAGCACATGGTAAAAAAATAGATGATGACAACACTGCCCTCCATCTACTCTGTAAACAATGACACTGTAAACAAACGACTATAGCATGTATTCCCTGTGTTGCTACAACACTTAACCATGTTTTTAAGTCGTTAACTACTGGTAACTGGTAACTAATGAGGACTATACATTTGTTAATTATCCAAATGTATCAAATAGTCATTAACCTTAGATCTAGATTTAGAGTTTAATACCAAATAGAAAGTCTTACCAACTCCAGCCTGTTTCCTGCAGAAAATCAAGTCTGGGTGATGTTTTGCCATTATAAAAGGACGAACGATAACCCAACTAGCGAGGCACTGGGCAAATTCCAAGCAAACAATCCAATCATAAAGAAGTCATGCGTGTCATAAAGATGACTTTTGCACCATATTTGGCAAAGCATGTTTGTGATAGGCCTAAATGTACTTTTTGCAACATAATTGAAGATGCTGAAAAATGAAATGTTCTTTTATTTTGGATGGATTTTAAATGGAAATGCCAATAAATAAATAAATAAAAAACTCTAAAATTAGAACCTTATGACATTTTTCTTTGTTCTCAAAAACTCACAAAACTGCTCTTTTTATTATTTAATTTGTTTTATATTCGCACAGCATGAATAACTCTCAAGAAACCTTCATATGATCTGACAGTAAACTTTAAAACCTAATTCTATCCTGTCAAACAGTTTTTGCAGAAATGCAATTTCAAAGTCTATTAACAAGAAAGCTTTAAAAACTTCTAGAATTTGTGTCATTGTTCTTTCTTAATATATTTCTATCCTTATTCGTGTGCCCTCTTTTTTTTAATTATTATACATTTGTTTATTGAAAGCTCTGTTATTTTCTACGTATTGTATTTGTGTTTCCTTGTTTGTTATTGCAATAAAAACAACAACAACAACAACAACAACAACAACTTTAAAACAACTTTGTCAAACATGACAATGTAAAACAAAACATTTATAAAATAGAACCTCTAAAGCGTTTTAACTGCCGAAATGTCACGAAGTATGTTTGTATTTTCTTTATATTTGTGCTATTTATTTTTATATAGATGTGCAATTTATATTTTTGTTGATATTCTTTTCTTTATTTTAAATATTCTGAACTATGACCTCCGAACTTCTTCTGATGTTTTGGATTGACGGATGCGCAGCATCTTACTGACACCTACTGGATGCAGTACAATATAATCATAAGTGACTAAAAGTTCTGGAAACCGTTTTATCTTAAGTGCAATTGTAGAAAATCAATAGAAAGGGTGCACATTTTTGTCTGTGAAAAACAATTTGAGTATAATATTAACTTAGAATAATGAAAGTATAATACGTTTATTAGGCTTTTAGTAACAAGCTTGTCTCTTTAATAGTCGCTTAAAGTAAAAATAGTAAAAATAAGCTACTTCTATAATTATTCAATATGACAGCACTTTACAATAATGTTTCGCTAACTAACATTACAATGAGGAATGCATTTGTTACAGTATTTCTTCATCTTTGTTAATGTTAGTTTATTAGTTAATGGTGCATTAAATAATATTACTAAATACAAAATGTATCAATAAATGTTAAAACTAACAGTAACAAAGTATTTTTTATTGTTAGTTCATGTTAACTAATGTAGTTAGGCTATCTGGGTCATTCTACCAGAAACGTACATTATCTGTCCTTGACATGGTACAGTGCATAAAAAGTATTTAATCCAAAACATTTCAAAAACTGACTGATGGTTGGTTTCTTTGAGTTGTTCTGTAAAAGAATATGTAAATCATTAGGTTCTCAGATATTTTTTTCTTTATTAAAAACACTTTTGTAAATTATAAATCCTGCTCTTGTCCTTGTCCCCAGCCAAATTGGATCTACAGCTTTCATAGTTTTGTTATGCTAAAAACTCTTATTTAGAAAAAAAAAAAAAAAACTCCATTAATAACAAGTTTGAGTTGCTATTATTAACATAAATTGATTAAAAACATGAAATTATAGCCTACATAAATTCTACAAATAAATACTATTTTACAACTGTCCCCATGTTTTCGGTCAGTCCTGTCACGTTTACATAGAACTCAACATAAAATGTGTGCAATACGGTCAGTCGTTTTTTAGAACTAAATGAGTGCCTGTATGAGTATTCTGCGATTTTGTGTACTACAGTTGACCGAAAAGTTGCTTATATTTCTTATATGAATTACGAAACAATGTTAGATGCAATCAGGGACATGTGAGAAAATGCTATTTGTATTAAAACAATCATTAGGAAACCATTCTAACATATACAAATGTGTCTGTGACGGGGCCTGACACTGTAGGGGTGAAATATAAAAATGTATTTTATTCAATCATAAAAAAAATGCTGAGATGGCACGATATGTGTTTCGCATAGTTTAATTATGTCCTTATGTCCTTCATATGAATGTTCAGATTTAATAAATAAATTTTAAAAAATCAAGATTTTTTTAAGTGAAAATGTAAGTTTCTGGTAGAATGTCCCATCTATTGTTGAACCCTTAAATGCACCTTTACTGTAAAGTGTTAGTTAAAATATGATGAATTTATGTTTGACGTTATATTTTTAATATTAAAAAAAAAAAAAATCGTATATTGTATAAAGACGTTGTTGCCTGTATTATATTACTTTTAAGCGTATGTAAAATAAACGAACAAGTTGGCACATAAATAGATATTTAGTAATGTTCGTGTAATTTTAGACAAGGTCCTAAAAGCAAGAGATGGACACCTGGATAATATATTATTAGAATTGACCACTAATGTTATTCTCCCTGTTTGTTGACATGTTTTGTGTTGAAAAAAAATGAGGGAAAAATATAAACATCTTAGATTGCTGGTCTTTTAAAACTAGACACAATTAGATCCAAATATTTCAACATCCTTCCAAGACAATGAGTTCTTATACCCGCACGTCATCTTCTAGCGTCACATCTTTGTCAGTGAACAAAATGGCAACCTACTGCTTAACCGTCGCCCGGCTTCAGGTACATGAAAATCTACATTTGATTTTGTCAACACGCATGGTTTGCATTTGTTAGTTCATTTATTAATGGTATTCACAACTGTACTTGAAAGTTTGAGCTGCACAGATGGACTGAACTGTCTGTTTTCGTGCTGAAATCTGCTCACGAAGTGTTCACAGGTCATTGTGGCCAAGGATGTCATAGCAGACGCGTTTGCCCCTCGCGGATGGCGTATAACCTTTATTTCCAGCTGTTTAATACAGGACAGCCAAAGCACGAAACCAGAAATACTTATAACAGCTTTATCCATTCACCTATTGTGGATTTTTCATGTCTGGCTGTTTGGTTTTAGTCGCAAGGTGAATACAAGGTTAAAACAGCGCAGTGAGGATAACGGCGCTGCTGATGAAGATTAACAACACCACTGCTTACACGACAGCGCGATATCTAGAAAACCAAATGTTAATATTTTATTTATATAGCATTTATTATGTGTATTTCAGAATTATCGTAGCTTGACATATGAGGAATAATCATACTGAGCATAGTGAGCAGCTGTGATTTCACATTATGATTGATACCACATTCATGTCAATTTTTATACGAGTATAAAAAACATATGTATGCACTACGAACAATTCAGAAGCATTTTCGTGTCCACACGAAACTTGGTTTAAAAAATGCTTAAGTTAACCTTGATAATGTTATGTTTTGATATAAGGCATCACAGTATGTTTAACTACATGTATGTTTAATTGCTGTATATATTAACTCAAATGCATTTAAACAACTATAATATGCAATGTTCTCACTGTCACACGGAAACTTAAAATATTAGGGAGATTTACAGCTCATTTCCAGACCTGAAGAAGGCCTGGAAAAAGAGAACAATGTCAATAAAAAATTGGGTCAAAGGTATTGGAACCATGTTTATAGTGTAGTTGTTTACTATGTGACTTCTCAGTTTGTGTTCCAGTTTGTTGTCTAATGATTCCTTGTTTGTGTATTTCAGCTCGCTCTGGGTCAGGGTGCCCGACGCTTTCATGTGGCGGCAGCTCTCAACGCAAAGGCCAAGGTGGCCATGAGCCGCTTTGAGCCAAACTCTTACGTCAATTATGACAAGCTTCGCTCAAATATTGACATTGTGCGCAAAAGGTCAGATAGCATTACAGTATTTTACACTCAATTTTATGTGCTTCCGCACTTATGCTTTGTGGGGTGACCTAGTGGCTATTTTTTAGTCTTACAGACAAATTGTTTTAAGAATGTACACTACCAGTCAAAAATTTATTTAATCCAAAGTACAGCAAAAACAGTAACATTTTTACATGTTTTTAACATTTTAAAATAAGTGTTTTCTATTTGAATAAATTTTAAAAAGTAAAATATTCCTGTGATTTCAAAGCAAAATTTTTAGCATCATTACTCCAGTCACATGATCCCTCAGAAATCAGTCTAATGTTCAGTCTAATAAAACATTTATTATTATTATTATTATTATTATTATTATTATTATGTTGGAAACAGCTGAGTAGAATTTAATTTAGGTTTTTCTGATGAATAAAAAGTTTAAAAGAACAGCATCTGAAATACTAGAAATCTTTTGTTACATTATAAATGTTTTTACCAACACTAAAGTATTAATTTCTATAATCTATACTATTCAAATAGAAAGCAGTTATTTTAAATAGCGAAAATATTTCACAATATTACTTTTTACTGTACTTTGGATCTAATAAATGCAGGCTTGGTGAGCAGAAGAGACTTCTTTAAAAAAAAAAAACATTAAAAATCTTACTGTTCAAAAACTATTGACTGGTAGTGTATTGTGAGTTTTTCCAAGTATTTACATGTGAAAATGTATCTTCTAGACTCAACCGGCCACTCACTCTGTCAGAGAAGATCGTCTATGGCCATCTGGATGACCCGGCTGGACAGGAGATCGTTCGAGGACGCACATACTTGCGTCTGCGACCCGATCGAGTTGCAATGCAGGATGCAACAGCACAGATGGCCATGCTGCAGTTCATCAGCAGTGGACTTCCGAAAGTGGCAGTGCCATCAACTATCCACTGTGACCATCTTATTGAGGCCCAGACCGGTGGAGCCCAAGATCTACAGAGGGCAAAGGTGAATCATGCTATAAAGTGGTGTTGTTGAGAGGGTACATTGTGCATATCATTGTTCTGGATATGTCTCATTAGGCTTAAAATGACAGTCACTTTCTTTCTGTTGTGAACCAGGAAGTGAATCATGAAGTTTACAACTTCCTGGCTAGTGCTGGGGCTAAATATGGCGTTGGATTTTGGAAACCTGGCTCTGGAATCATCCATCAGGTACTTGAGAGAGATTTTTGACTATTTGTCAACCAGTATGGGTTTTCCATATTACATTGGGGAAAAAATAAATACTACCAGTCAAAAGTTTTTTTTTTTTTAGAGAAGTGTCTTCTGCTCATTAAACCTGCATTTATTTTACCCAGAGTAAAGCAAAAAAAGTAAATTCTATTATTCTTTTTGAATATATTTTAAAATGTAATTTATTCCTGTGATTTCAAAGTGAAATTTTAGCATCATTACTTCAGTCACGTGATTCTTCAGAAATCATTCTAATATTCTGATTTGGTGTTGATTTGGTGGTTTTTTCAAGTTTTTTTGATGAATAGAAAGTTCAGAAGAATAGCATTTATCTGAAATTCTTTGTAAAATTATAAATGTCTTTATCATCACTTTTGATTAGTATATAAAGCATCCTTGCTAAACAAAAGTATTAATTTCTATGATTTCTTTACCAAACAAAAATAAAAAAATTAAACTGATTGCAAGCTTTTGATTGGCATAGTGTATAACGTTACAAAAGCTTTTGGTAACACTTTACAATAAAGGTGCACAAATGTTTCATTTAATTCATTCTTAATTAATGCAAAGATAATCATGAGTTAATGTGTAATTCATGAACTAAACCATTTAATGATTACTACATGAACATTCAATATGATTCATAGATTAAGTAATCAATAAATTGTTATTAGTTAAATGTGTCACAATGTATTAATTACCTAGTAACTTATTTTATTAACTAATGATGTACATTCATATGTTAATTACCACGGTGGTCGAAGCTATGTACTTTAACTTCCAGTTGTCTGCTTTAATTACTCATTAGCTAATGATTTGCAAATGTACCATTATGTTATGACGACTGGTTGTGGCACAAAACTAATAACTAGTTGTTAAGTAATGTCATTGTGGTTATGGATTTAGAATTCTAAATCCATAACCACAATGACATATTACTTACCATATTAAATCAGTAGTTAATTATTAATTAAAGCAGACAATTAGAAGTTGAAATGCATGACTTAAACCCATTGTGGTAATTAACAAATGAATTGACATTATTAATAAAATAAGTTATTAGGGAATTAATACATTATGACACATTTAACTAATAACAATAGATTGATTACTTTATTAGTCATATAGAATGTTCATTTGTTGCTTATGCAGTAATTATTAATAAAAGGTTTAGTTCTTCATGAGTTATAGATTATCTCTGCATTAGGTAAGCATGAAATGATGCTTATTTGTGCACCCGTATTGTAAAGTGTTACCAAGCTTTTTATTTCAGATAAATGCTGATCTTTGGATCTCCCTATTCATCAAAGAATCCTGAAAAACTGTACTCAACTGTTAAATGCTGATGCTTCTTAAACTTCAAATCAGCATACTAGAATGATTTCTGAAGGATCATGTGACACTGAAGACTGGAGTAATAATGATACTGAAAATTCAGCTTTGATCACAGCAATAAATTACATATTTAAAATGTAAATATTAAAAATATTTCAAAATTCTACTGTTTTTGCTGTTCTTTGGATCAAATAAATGCATAAACATCTTTAAAAAAAACATTAACAATCTTACTGTTCAAAAACATTTGACTGGTAGTGTATATATATATTTTCTTCTTTTTTTTTTGTACTTGGCTGATCACAGTATGTATGCAGTATGTATTTGTTACAGCACAAACAAGGTTTTTTTATTTTATTTATTTATTTATTTTTATTTTTTTTTAGATTATCTTGGAGAACTATGCATACCCTGGAGTCATGTTGATTGGTACAGACTCTCACACCCCTAATGGTGGTGGTCTGGGCTGCATCTGCATTGGAGTTGGTGGAGCTGATGCTGTTGATGTCATGGCAGGAATCCCCTGGGAGCTGAAGTGTCCAAACGTGAGCTGCTATTTACACCAGATGAACCGTTTCATAGTTTCTAGAACTATTGTCAGAAGTACCTGCTTTTTGCCATGTTTGCACCACAGGAACTAGGAACTCCTTTTGGATGAACTAAATTAGTTCCTACTTTTAGAGTAGGTTCTAAAACCGTTCTGTAGGAACTACCAGTGACATAAGTGTAAGTTGATTGGCTCAAAGCATGTGAAACACCGGCTACACAGCATTTTTAAAAAGTCATGTACTCCACAAACATGAAAACAGCAATAACGGCATTCTTTTCTCAGCCTCAATGATATGTAATACTGCAAGTTGTTATTTATAGAAGATTTAATCAGATATTCGTGCTCTTTTAATCGTGTAAATCGTGCATTTACATTCCATATTCATTATCAAGAGACCCACGACACACAAAAAAACAGCTCAGATAACGGCATTCTCCATTCACCGGTTGCTGATGTTTGTGAATGCCATGCATAAAGATGTCAGTGTTGGCCGCTTCAGAGTTCCTGCTGCCAGTGCGAATGCAATCAGGAAAATGGCGCAATGGAGAAATTGGTTCTCTAGGAAAGACCCTGCTGGCTAGTTCTTAAAACTGAGTTCCTAGGTCTATGTGGTGCGAAAGCCCCTATTGCCACTTTCTTTTTACTGATATGTGTGTTCATTTAAGAACTTGATACTTGCTAGGCAGATGGAAGTGTTTATAGGTTATATTTGCTTTTCTAGGTCATCGGTGTGAAATTAACTGGCACATTATCTGGCTGGACCTCACCAAAGGATGTCATCCTTAAAGTGGCTGGTATTTTGACAGTGAAGGGTGGCACTGGAGCCATTGTGGAGTACCATGGCCCTGGTGTAGACTCCATCTCATGCACAGGTGAAAACTTGCTTAAGCAATATTTTGACTTGGTTAATTTTCTAAAAGGATGTTTTAGTTAGAATGGCACCTAATTTTTATATTTGATCATGTCATTTAATACATCATTGTTCGTATCGGCATCATGAAACCCACTGATGTAAACAAATTAACTATGCAAGTTAGTGAAGGATCATACCTGTAACTGTTACTACAGCTACCATTTTAAGCTCTTTGGTGGTTGAACTTTCCTTATTTTGGTCAGATTAAATGCTAGCAGTACTTGAGCTACTATGACTTTAAGCTGAAAGTCTACACCCATAATGAAAGGTCTGCGAACATAACTATAGAGTACCAGGGCGTGCAATGATAAATTTAGCTTTAGTTACAGTATTGAATGAAGTTCATAATGAATGAGAAGTGTTCAGACATTATTGTCCAGATGGAATTTCGATTTTTCAGAGGATGTTGGTTAGCAAACAACCACAAAATTTAGTATGTAGTTTGCTTTGGTTTTTTTGCAGAGGTTGAGTGAGAAAAAAATGGCATTTTAAATACAGATGGGATGTAAATTGTGTAAATCTGTGAATCACACGTGTACAAAGTCCAATTTGACTGTTTTATAGTTATAGTGTGACTGTAGTGAATAATTGAATTTGCAAATTGCTTTTTTTTTTTTTTTTAGTGCTACACATTACATAACTGTTGTCAGGAATGTCAGTATCAGTTGGAACACATTTTACATTACAGGACTTGGAAAGTTAATAGGGATAGATATTTAATCTGATAAATACAGTTGAAGTCAAGTTTACAGAATCTGGAAAATGTTAATTTGCCCAAAATAAGAGGGATCATATAAAATGCTTATTTTTTTATTTAATATTGACTTGAATAAAATTTTTGCATAAAAGACATATACATATAGTCCACAAGAGAAAGTAATTTATAAAAATGACCGCGTTCAAAAGTTTATATCACATTGATTCTTAATACTGTGTTGTTACCTGCTCCACCGTTCAAATACACAAAAATATTGGAAAACCAAAGCTTTTGTGGGACCTAAAGAATTTTTCTTAAGAACAGCAGGCAGTTTAACTGTTCAGGACAAACTAAACAAGAATGATCCACAGTTGTGGATCATTC
The DNA here is from genome assembly GCA_033026305.1 of Cirrhinus molitorella. Lineage (NCBI taxonomy): Eukaryota > Metazoa > Chordata > Actinopteri > Cypriniformes > Cyprinidae > Cirrhinus > Cirrhinus molitorella. The sequence goes on along the minus strand of CM065136.1, from coordinate 19,904,333 downwards.
AGGTAACAACAGTATTAAGAATCAAGTGTATGTGAACTTTTGAACGAGGTCATTTTTATAAATTCAACTACTATTTTCTCTTCTGGACTATGTAAACATCTTTTATGTGAAGTATCTTTTTCAGGTCAGTATTAAATAAAAAAATAATATGCCTTTTGTATGATCCCTCTTAGATCACGTGTCTTAGATAAAAATAACAGTCATCACTCAGGTGAACCGCTCACCAATTTACCTCCCATTTGTGCCTCTATTAACTGCAGGGCACTTTTTAACTATTAAAATCAGGGCTAAATTCATGTGTGTGAGCGGCATGTGGAGGTACACTTTTCATTCAGTCGAGACATGTATGTGTCATGTCAATTATTGTAAACACTGAAAGTTGTTTGGGGTTTTCTACTAGGAATGGCAACCATCTGTAATATGGGTGCTGAAATTGGAGCTACCACTTCTGTGTTCCCTTACAACCACCGTATGAGGACATACTTGGAGAAGACGGGTCGTGGAGGTAAGCAGCAGTGATAGACTCCCATCAATGGATAATTTAGCTTAATGCTGAAAAAAGTTTGGCAGCTCAAGAAATTTTTCCCTCACAGAAATCGCTGCTGTTGCAAATGAGAACCAAGATCTGCTGGTACCTGACTCAGGTTGTCATTACGACCAGATCGTTGAGATTAATCTTAGTGAGGTAAGAGAACATCAATTAGGAGAAGTAGTTGAATGTATCTTACAGGTACAATAAAGTGTTAATGATTATTGCACTCCAGCATGATTTATTATACTCCCTTACAGCTCAAGCCTCACATCAATGGCCCATTTACTCCTGACCTGGCCCACCCTGTTTCAGACATCGGCTCTGTCGCTGAAAAGAACGGCTGGCCCCTGGACGTTAAAGTTGGTTAGTGATTTAGTGTTCTTAATTTAAACGGTCATTTATAGAATTGATATGGTTATTAATCTCTAAAATGGCTTCCTATCATAAACACAGGTCTGATTGGAAGCTGCACCAACTCCAGTTATGAGGACATGGGCAGAGCTGCCTCCTTGGCCAAACAAGCACTTGACAAAGGACTCAAATGCAAAGCCCAGTTCACAGTCACCCCTGGGTCTGAGCAGATTCGTGCCACAATTGAGCGAGATGGCTATGTGAGTCTGAGTTGGAGAACCGTGGGATTTTATTATTCAAGATAGCTTCATCGTGTTCAGTGTGTTGGTACAAATTATTGATTGTACTGCATTGAATAATTGAATGTGTTTCTTTATCTGCAGGCTAAAGTGCTGAGGGATGTTGGTGGAGTTGTCCTGGCTAATGCCTGTGGACCCTGCATCGGTCAGTGGGACAGGTAAAGTATTTGTTGTTGTAGATGTTTTTGTAAGGACAAAGTGTTTTGCGCTCACCATGACTGCATTTATTTGATCAAAATACAATAAAAACAGTTATATTGTGAAATATTATTACAATTTTTATTCATATGTTGGCAAAGCTGAATTTTCAGCATTTTCAAGAACAGCATTTATTTTAAATAGAATTTATGTCTTATTAAGAATACATAAAATGTATCAAAATTATATATTTCAAAAGGACACCAAAGTCAGAAAAGTACTGAAATGTACAGTGCCTTGTCAGAGTATTCATACTTCGTTTTTTTTTTCATGTTTTATGTTGCTGCCTTAATGTTAAACTATTTTTAAACTACTTTTTTCCATATTAATGTACACCCCATGCACCATAATGGCAAAGCAAAAAACATCTTTGGAAATTTATTACAGATCTAAATTATTCCATTGCATAAGTATTTATATCTGGGACAGTTGAAAGGCAGCAACATAACAAAGTGTGAAGAAAAAGGTGGTGTATGAATACTTTCGCAAGGCAGTGTACCAACTGACTGCACATTTTTCCAGTCAATAAAGGGTTACTTGTTGGTTATGAAATTAGTTTGTGAGCAGAGAGAAGGTGCTGAGTCATACGAGAGATATAAACCTAGCAAAACAAGAGGCCTGGAATGACGGTCATATAGGTTTATGCAGAAATATTTGACCTTAATTCAATGATTGACTAATCAGAATTGAGTAACTCAAAGAACTGTGTAATAAAACCATATCATAAATCAAAATCTTACTTGCAGACGTGACGTTAAGAAGGGAGAGAAGAACACCATTGTTACGTCATTCAACAGAAACTTTACAGCCAGAAACGATGCCAACCCTGCCACTCATGCTTTTGTCACTTCCCCAGAGGTACTTTAACCTGTTAAAATGGGCCACACTCCTTGAGATCTATTTTTATAATCTTGCAAATGTTTATTCTCTCCCTTTTTCATATCATTTTTTTTTTTTTGCCTTGTAGATCGTCACAGCCCTTGCCATTGCAGGCACACTGAAGTTCAACCCTGAGACTGACTTCCTCACAGCCCCCAATGGAGAGAAGTTTAAACTGGTGCCACCCACAGGAGATGAGCTTCCTGCCCGTGACTTTGACCCAGGTCAGGATACCTACCAGCACCCACCAGGTGATGGGACTAGCCTGAAAGTAGATGTCAACCCTCAGAGCAACCGGCTGCAGCTGCTCGAGCCCTTCGACAAATGGAGTGGAAAAGACCTTGAGGACCTCCAAGTGCTCATCAAGGTAAGTTTTATTCATTAATGTTTGAAATTTGTGATTTCAATATAACTGAATAATGTAACTCTGTTGTCAGGTGAAAGGAAAGTGCACCACTGACCACATCAGCGCTGCTGGACCTTGGCTGAAGTTCCGCGGCCACCTTGATAACATTTCCAATAACCTGCTCATTGGTGCCGTTAATATTGAGAATGATGCCGTCAATAAAATTCGCAACCATCTGACTGGAGACTTCGGTGGTGTCCCTGATGTTGCCCGCCATTACAAAGTAAGAGCTGGTTTAGCGCTTCTCTTATCATGATGTTTTCTGCCTACTGGAAGTATTTGTATTCATAACTGTTTCTGGATGTCCTATGATATCCCACTTGCAGAAGCACAATGTTTCATGGGTAGTTGTGGGAGATGAGAACTACGGTGAGGGTTCCAGCAGAGAGCATGCTGCTCTGGAACCAAGACATTTAGGAGGAAGGGCAATCATTGTGAAGAGCTTTGCTAGAATCCATGGTAAGTGTGAAATACTCCTCCCCCTGGAAGCTAAGCGTCATTTATCAGTTGATTTTAATTCTCTCTTGTCTGTGAACAGAAACTAACTTGAAGAAACAGGGCCTGCTGCCCCTCACCTTCGCCAACCCTGCTGATTACGACAAAATCCGCCCAGATGATAAAATCTCCATTTTAGGGCTTAAGAGCTTTGCCCCTGGAAAGGTAAGAGCTATTCTGTTAATCCATGATTCTACTTTATTTACCATTTCCCTGGTTTTAGTTAGTTATAGGATGGAGCCAAACCTCTTTTGACCGAAAATATTTTTTTTCAAGGGATAGTTCATCCAAAAATGAAAATTCTGTCATTAATTACCTTCATGTCGTTGCAAATCCATAAGACCTGTGTTTGTCTTTGTGAATAAAAATTAAGATATTTTTGATGAAATCAGAAGAGCTTTCTGACTGTTTTTAGAAAGCAATGCAACTGACATGTTCAAGGCCCAGAAAGGTAGTAAGGACATTGTTAGAATAGTCCATGTGACATCAGTGCGTCAACCGTAATGTAATAAAGCTACGAGAATACTTTGTGCGGGAAAAGAACAAAAATAACTTTATTCAACAATTTCTTCTCTTCTGTGTCTTTGTCTGCTATTGTTTCAACTTCAACACTGTTGCTGCGAGATGTTTATCATGTCTGCTGGTTAAAGCGACTCCAATAATGTCATATTTAGCCCCCGGAATGCAAATATTACCAGGGAAGCCCTGCCAAAAGAGGTGTATTTTACCCTCTAGAACGTGATTTTAATCAAATCGCAAATTGGACTAGATTTAGGCTAGTTTTGAGAAGCAATTAGGCAGATTTTGTTATAAAAATCTGGCAACCCTGCTCTCTGCTGCGTGTTCATGAGTCTTCATAAACATGCCTGAAGATTTTGACAGAGGGTCACTAGCAATTTTTTGCCCAGCCTTACTTTTATTTTTTTAACCAGAATACACAGACGATGAACAAAGAGATGGGTGTTCTACATCAGTGCATTATGATACTCTTGTTAACGCGTTGTGGAGACTAACACAGAAGAAAAGAAATTGTTGAATGAAGTCATTATTTTTATTTTCTTTGTGCACAAAAAGTGTTCTCGTAGCTTCATAACATTACAGTTGAACCCCTGATGTCACTACTACCTTTCTGGGCCTTGAAAAACCATGATGCATTAGGTCGGGGGGTGAATTTGAAAATCAGGGTAATGTAACTTATTTTGCCTTCTAAGAAACATGTAACTATCTTCTGTAGCTTCTGAAGGGCAGTACTAAATGGAAAAAAAATGTTATTTAGGCAAAATAAGAAAAATGTACACATCTCCATTCTGTTCAAAAGTTTCCACCCCCAGCTCCTAACGCGTGGTGTTTGAACCTTCTGTAATAGTTTCTTATGAGTCCCTCAGTTGTCCTTGATGTGAAAGTATGGATCTCAAAATCATACAGTCATTGTTGGAAAGGGTTCAAATACACAAAAGTGCTGAAAAACCAAAGAATTTGTGGGACCTGAAGGATTTTTAAGAACAGCAGGCAGTTTAACTGTTCAGGACAAACAAGGGACTCATGAACAACTATCACTAAACAAAAAAAAAAACAGCTGTGGATCATTCAGGTAACAACACAGTATTAAAAATCAAGTGTATGTAAGCTTTTGAACGGGTCATTTTTATGAATTCAACTATTATTTTCTCTGGTGTATATATGTAAACATCTTTTATGTGAAATATCTTATTCAGGTCAGTACTAAATAAACAACATGCATTTGATATGATTCCTCTTATTTTGGTAAAATAATTAACATTTTGCAGACTCTAGAAGGGAGATGTAAACTTTTGACCTGTACTCCTCTACTCTGTAAAAAAAGAAAAACAAACATACCAAAAAAACTGCAGTTCCCTCACAAACCCCATTTTGTGAAACCCTGCTGTAAATGTTTGCTTAGTAATTCACTTTCCTAATATTTCCACTAATTTCCATAATGACTGTAATTTCTTGTTCCGTTAGTCCCTTAAGGCCGTCATCAAGCACAGTGATGGAAGCTCAGAAACCATTGAGTTGAACCACACCTTCAACGAAACCCAGATTGAGTGGTTCCAGGCCGGCTCCGCCCTCAACAGAATGAAGGAGCTGCAGAAATGAGCGTGATTGGCTATAAATATACATATTTGGGAGGGGGAAGGGATTACACTTCAAACAGGAGGATTTGCTCTGTGTATGAAAGGTTTAAATGCTCATGTAACTATGAACTGAAGTATACATAATACATTTTAAAACTGTGTTGCATAGACAAGTCAACACTGTTCAAAGCTATATAATACATTGCAGGGCAGATAAAAGATATTACATTTAGCAACTGTGTAATGCTTATAAAATTCAAGATGGGTTTGTATGTTTTCTAGAATGGATCATTTAAAAGCTAGTTAGCAGGAGAAACCAGTGTTTAATTCATAAAATCATCAAAGTATGTGTTCAGGCAACTGTTGATTAATTTCTGCTGTTTGTAATATTACACTGAACTGTAATGAGAGCTGCTTGTGAATCTTCTGTCCTGTAATCAGCTATTAATGGATCATCTTTTACTTCGCATGATTCTTTTAGCAGAGATTATCAACCATTCATGATTGTTCTTATTCACGCAAGCTTGAAACTTGACCGGTTATTGTTAACGTAGCTATTCTAACTGTGAGTCAGAGTGACTTGTCTATGCTTATTCTTCAAACCCTAGCAGATCTTGTCATACACACCACCGTTATCAAATGTGTCTGGTACTAAGTACACCACAGGTCAAGTTTATAACCATTTTAAAAAGAATGCTTATTTATAAACGTGCAAAGATTCTCCAATGTGCATTATCTTAAGTGTTTTGGATGAGTAATGGATCAACAATCAGACCTCCAACCTCTTGAGCACTTTTCCTGTATATTTGAGTGCCCTTTTTTGTAGGGTTGTATTTTTCTTTTCCTTTCAAACAGAGCCATACCCATGTCAAAGCAGTGACATAATTCACTCTGATCAGCAGACTATAGCAGCTGCTTTCAAGATACCAAGCAGTAAATGACTAGCTTTGTCCGAGTCGACACATTCATCCTCATAAGATGAGCTTTTACTGTTGTGTGAATGCTAGCCGGTGCAGTAAATGTAAGAATGCTGTGTGGATGTATTGCAGCTCTGTGACAGAAAGGAATGATGGGTTTTGCTGCTTGTAACACCCCACAAACACAACCTTTTGATTATGACTCCATTATTTTCATTCTCTTATTTTTGTTCTTGAGGAATTGAATGCTGATTGGTCACAGTGGGTTATAAAATAAAAGTCATTAAAAAAAAATTCTTTTTTGCTTGTATAAACAATACATTTATACTGTGTGAGGGGATATATATATATTAGAAATGTGTATAATATATTTTGTAAATTATCTTATAGTTACAGTAAGTTACAGGTACATTACAGTTAGACTACACTAGTGCAAACAAAAACAATAAGTTAATATTTAAAACAGATGAGTATTTTTTTTCAGGATTCTTTGATGAATAGAAAGATCCAACGATCAGCATTTATCTGAAATAAAAAGCTTTTGTTACATTATACACTATACCATACAAAAGCTTGGAGAAATTATAGAAATTAATACTTTTTTAGCAAGGATGCTTTTATATTGATTAAAAGTGATTATAAAAACATTTATAATGTCACAAGAGATTTCTCCTTCAGATAAATGCTGTTCTTCTAAACTTTCTATCCATAAAAGAAACCTAAAAAAAAATCTACTCAGCTGCTTTCAACGTGATGATGATAATAATAATAATAATAATAATAATAAATGTTTTTGAGCAGCAAATCATTATATTAGAATGATTCCTGAAGGATGTGTGACTGGAATAATGATGCTAAAAATTCAGCTTTGATATCACAGAAATAAATTACATTTGAAAATATATTCAAATAGAAATCAGTTATTTGAAATTAAAAATACAATTTCTGCTGAACTTTGGATCCAATAATTGCAGGCTTGGTGAGCAGACTTTTAAAAACATTAAAAATCTTATTGTTCAAAACCTTTTGACTGGTAGTGTATGTTTATTCCTTGTATTCTCCCTGTAGCATTGTTCTGTTTTTATTTATTTTTACATTTTTACACCCTTGCAGACGCCTGGTGGTCACCTGACCCAGTCTGAAAACCCCTGAGGTATATAACATGTAAGTTATGTAATTACGCGGTTAATTTCTTCTATATTTTATAATCTATTTGTCTTTAAGAACCGCTTAGTGAAATATTGCAATATTTTTAAACAAAATGAATAACAAGCACATCTACGCTGCGTCGCGTCAAAACTAGAACGCTCTGATTGGTCGACTGAAGACTGACGTCAGGATTCTGCCGCTTGCAGTGTAGTGTCGTTGATTATAATTGGAGCGGTTTTGTTTTCTTGCGTCGCGTCGCGTCTCTCGCGTTCAATTTTAATGGGGTGTCCCTCCCTCTCCTCCCGTAACCTCATTTATTGTGTGCTACGTAAGGGTCCCTTGAATATGTGGACCACGAATGATAGTATTCAGGCATTTAATACTGAATTCTAGTGTAGCTATGTAGATATATTTGTTTCCGCAGCGGTCGAGATATCAAACGACAGATTGGTATCCACTATAACGTACAGTACGGTAAGAATTTCATTATATTTTCCTGTCCATATATATTACCGTTGGTTGAATACGCCTTTTCTGTTATGGTGTCGCATACTGTGGACTACGTTTGTCAACAACCTGCATTGTTGAGCGCAGGTTGACAATATAATAATAAAACACACATACTCACAGTTTAATCGCAGTCACTGTCGATTAGGCTGATATGGAGTTTGCGGTACACAGATGCTTGGTATTTGTTAGATTACAGGGAAGAAACCCTTGGCGCATTGGAAAACAATGAAAGGGAAACAACATGAAGGGGGAAAACAGTCGCCCCTAGTCATAAGATCTGATGTGGTCCTGATGCAGCTGCTGCATCCAGATTTGAGTTTAGAGAGAGCAACACAAGACAAGACATAAAACCGTCTCTTTAGTAAAAGCAGGTCAAATCTGACAGGGTGGATTATTTCAAAACAACTGTTTAATGTTTTATGTCACACATCATAAATGTTTGTGTGCCAAAATCTTTTTTTTTTCAAACCACAGAGGCCTCATCTCATCTCCAGTGAACTTCACATCAATGGCTGATTCAGACAGCACGTCTACATCTGATCGAAAGCCGCACTGCCCACATACACCTGTCTCACTTTCATTACCTTTCCTAAGAGAGGGCAGTAATGTCTTGGAGAGGAAACCGCCCCAAACAGGGGAACCTCCTAGTCCACTCCCAACCAAACGCACACGAACCTATTCAGCGTGAGTACCTGGGTTAACAGAGTAAAAGCATTTGTGTAAATGTGATACAAAAAGATTTTTGACTTGTTTTATTTTTCTTTTGTCCGACTTTAATGTAGCAGATGGATATTTTTTACAGATAGTGACACTTTTCTGTTTTGTTTTTCAGTATCGGGGCTACCAATAAGTGCAAAAGAGCAAAAAAGAAAAAGCAAATAAAAAAAGCAAATAAATAAAATAAAATAAAATGAATAAATAAAATGAAACATTCAACAAATGTACTTTGTGTAAATATGATACAAAAGAAGTTTTGACTTTTATGCTCATATTTTGTATGATTATAATGTAGTGAGTGAAATATATATATATATATATATATATATATTAGCAGATATTTACACTTCTCTACTTTGTTCTTCTGCTACCAAGTGCCAAAGAGAGCGAAAAAACAGCAATTTAAGACATTTTAGAGTATATAAATAGAATAAAATTAATAAATAATAAATTATTGAAAAAAAAATTAATGTACTTCGTGTAAATGTGATACTAAAAGAGTTTTGACTATTTTTATATTTTGTCTGACTTTAATGTAGCGGATGGAAATATATATATATATATATATATATATGTATATATATATATATATATAATATATATTTATTTATTTTTTTGATATTGACACTTTTTGCTTGTTTTTTAGTTTGGGGGCTACCGATAAGGGCTAAAGAGAGTGAAAAAGGTGGCAATTTAGGACATCTCAGAGCAAATAAATAAAATAAAATGAACAAATCAAATGAAACATTTAAAACAAATCAGGTACTTTGTGTAAATGTGATTGTGTAAATGTGAGTTTTGACAATTATTTTTATACTTTGTCTGACTTATTTACTATATATATTCTTATTTAGTGTCATATAAGCTGATTCTAGAGCCTCTTTACTGGTATTTTTCCAGATCTGTAAGAGCCAAATCTGGACCCGTCTTCAAGGGCATTTGCAAGAACTTCTCAAGGTCACAAGGTCATGGATTCATTCACCCCTCCCATGGAGGAGAAGACATATTTGTTCACATCTCAGAGTAAGTGTTACAATTCAAATGGTAAGTATTGCATTGTAAAAGAAATATAAAAGTATAAAAGAACTTTAAAGAAGTGCCTTTTTTTAGTATTGAGAGTGAATACGAAATATTAAATTGAAAAATTGTTTTAGTTTAGCATCTGCTTTAAAAAATATTATAAAAAGAACATATATAGAAGTTTTAAAATATTATATTATACTCTTTTTTTTTTTTTTTTTTTAGTATTGAGGGTGAATATGTGCCAATGGAGGGGGATGAGGTGACCTACAAAATTTGTCCTGTTCCTCCCAAGAACATAAAGTTCCAAGCCGTTGAGGTGGTCATCACCAACCTGTCTTCCGGGAGGAAGCACGAGACCTGGTCTGGGCAAGTTATCAGCTCCTAGCTCACACATTCAGAGCCCAACAGAAGAATAAAAGCAGAGAGGGAGAAATAAAGTAAGGGTTTAACTCGAGGTGCTCATGCCGGCGTAAAATGGTGTTGTGTGTAAGTAGGATAGGGATGGAATAGCAATTAGGGTTATGCAACTGTTGTTTTCTCCGGCCTGGCAAATAAGCAACAGGAAATTGGTGAGAGGTCTGTTTGGAAAATGTTTTGGGATGCAAGTCAGCTGAGCTTTAATATAGCATTGGCAGAACATAACATAACTGTGAAACAAAAAAGCAGCAGTGTCGCCCTTGTTTGAAATTTTGTCATTCATATGTAATTAATTATGTATTTATTTTCACTTTATGTACAGTTCATTGTGATGTGTATGTTCAAGTCATTTATGTAAAACCAATTTCCTAAAAATAAATTAATGCACATCAATGGAAACTTCCATTTCTTTAATTGTGATTGATAGGACTGATAGTAGTTTTCTGTAAGAAAGCTACAAATCCCAAAATCACGGTAGCTCATTTTGTCAAGAACAATGCTTCTTATGATAATTCTAATAAAACTGAAATAGCATAACAATGCAGTGTTTTTTCTCTTTCTTTCTCAGTATTTCTTAACCATTACAACGTATTTTAATTTATGGCTTTATTCCACTTTCAGTTTTTCAGATTTTTAAAAACATTCAGGTTATGTAAATGAAGTCCTTAAAGGGTTACTCCACCCCAAAATTAAAATTTTATGATTAATCACTTACCCCCATGTCGTTCCAAACCCGTAAAAGGTTTGATCATCTTTGGAACCCAATTTAAGATATTTTGGATGAAATCAGTAGCTTTTTGACTGTCCCATTGACTGCCAAGTAAATTAAACTGTCAAGGCCCAGAAACATATGAATTACGTTGTCAAAATAGTCCATCTGCCATCAGTGGTTCAACCATAATTTTAACATTAAAATAAGAAAAATAACGTCAACGTTTCGTCTCCTCTATGTCACCGTAGCGCCATTTTGGAAAGTATCCACTGGACATAAACACTGGACGTGTGCTGACACAGAACAGCGTACGTTGTTTATGTCCAGTGGATACTTTCCAAACTGGCGCTATGGTGACATAGAGGAGACAAATTGTTGACTAAAGTCGTTATTTTTGTTTTCTTTGCACACAGAAAGTATTCTCGTAGCTTCGTAAAATTATGGTTGAACCACTGATGGCAGATGGTATTTCATATGTTTCTGGGCCTTGACAGTTTTATTTACTTGGCAGTCAATGGGACAGTCAAAAAGCTACTGATTTCATCCAAAATATCTTAAATTGTGTTCCAAAGACGATCAAACTTTTTACGGGTTTGGAACGACATGGGGGTAAGTGATTAATGACAAAATTTTCATTTTGAGGTGGAGTATCCCTTTAAGAATGTGGCCATTTGTAAATTTTATGGGTCAGGCTTCCGGTCTCATCCACATCTGTTTTTAGCTGTACAAAAAAGCTTGTTTTGCTGCTTGATATCGCAAATTGGTGTGTCTTACCATGTTATTTTATTTAAATAAAAAAGTATATATATATTTTTTTTATTATTTTAACTCCTTTTAAGGCTATTAGTGCAGGGGCGGGGCTAGGTTTGGCCACCCCACTCACAAGTGCTAAATGCGTTTATTTAGATGCACAGAGAGTCTTCACGAGCAGGTCAAACGGGAGACCTTTCAGATGCGCGCTCCAACTTCACTTCAGCACCATTCCAGAATCAAAAGAGCGTGGAAACGGTACCGGTGATTAGGAGCTTCAGTAGAACATCAGTGAACTGCGGTCAGATGAGATGTTGTCAGGACATAAGTCGGTAAAGACAAATTTAACTGTCCTGTCAGCCGTTATACTGTACTCATAGCGCGCGCTCTTCAAGTACACGCACAGATGGCCCTGTGTGCACTGTATTAGGCTATAGTCAAACCCAAATTAAACTGTGAGTATGCAGTGTCATAGTTATGTTGTCAGTTAAGACATTCATTTACAAAAAAAAGCGATTAAAGCTGCCTTAAAAATGTGCGTGTACATATTTATTTATATACAGGTCACATTTAAAGCAGTAGATCCACTTCAAGCTCAGCAGCGGTAAATTTTAAAGTACATCAGCCAAAATATCATAATAACCAGCTGCTGTGATGTCTGTTAATCAAACAACACAATTTAGAGAGAAAATTAATAACTTCTGTAGTTTTAAGGTTTATCTTAGAATTTAGAATTTTATATAATTAGTGTTTGATAATATTAGACTTTCTTGCCGAAGGCAGGTAGTTAGCCTATGACATTTATTATAATTGTGAAGTTTCATATTCACTTAAATTAAAAGTGATTTTTTGGTTATTTTTTAAAAATACTTCTTGGTTACATATTAGGGAGAAAAATTATAGAGACATCAGTTGGAATGATACTTGCCTCATAAAAAAGATGGCATTAAACAAATATTAAAAATATACATTATTTTATGTTGTTTCTACATTAATTTGAAGCATGAATGTGAAATTATTGCAGTATAAAGTTAAAAACTTTAATGTCTGGTAGGATTAATCGCGATTTTTTTTTTTAGGAAAAATGTGCAATTAATTTTTTTAATCGATTGACACCACTAGTATTATCTTAACTATGACCTTATTATCTTAACTCACACTGGTTCTTCATGTTATTATTTTCCTTCCGCGTCTTCCGCGTTGAAGAAAAAGGTGTATAAAGAAATAGATATGTCCCACTGTAAAACTTTCACCAAGCATAGCCGTTCAATAAATGTGTTAAGATGTGCTGTAGTGCCATCTATCGGTGGAAGGGTAGCAAATGGGTGGGGTGTTTACTCCAAGTAGACCACTAGAGAGAGCAGTACATCATTAAAACTCATCATAGAGATTGCGGTTATGTAAAAATGACTGAAAAGAAGAAAGACTTAAGCCTCATTATAAAACATTATGTGAACTGCACAACGGGTGAAAGGAATCTATAACCGGAAAGCAATACAAAAAAACTATAAAAGGATAATAAAATTTTATTCACACCTTTTGCCTTTTATATACTTTAAAATATATTTATATCACACCCTCAGCTCATAAACCAGCTACTAGTTATGTGGCAGTTCTGCAAAGAAACAACTAGCCTACTTTTTTCTTTATCATTATATATAATCACACATTTATTTATTTGCACGTTAGCTAGAAAAGCAAGGGAAAAAAAATAGATGGCTATGACTTATGGTGTCTGCTGACGTCTTATGGTCCAGATTACAATAAGATTTACTTTAAAGATTTTTCTCAGAAGTCGTAAATGAAACTGAGTCATAAATATATGCCTGTGAACTGCCAAGACTATTGTTTGATGTGATAAATCATTATTGAGGGGAAGCACCAGGTAGATTAACATGTTGGAAAGAAATATGGAACCATAACACAATGAGACACAATCAAGTACATTTAACAAGACAAAAAGAGGTAATGAAGTACATTTGTTTAGAAATATATGAAATAAAAATGTAGACAACTGACACCCAACAAATCATAACATGCATCAGAGTAATTGATATATATATATATCTTTTCTCTGCTCTCAGCTGGGAAAACAAACACGACGGGTGCTTCATTTTGATTGCTTTTATGACGGATCCATTTATCATGGGACGATTGTTTTATAACTCAACCTTTGTCCTTCACTCCTCTTCTCACCGTCGCTAACATGTCGTTTCCTCTACAACAGTGTTCAATAGATCCTGAGATCTTCTGCTTCAGTTGCTTTGACAAAAATTTGATTACTTACCCATATTTAGGCAACATATGTATATAAGATCTCCTCTATAAGGATCTTAGGCCTAAACTTTCGCTCTCACTGACACTCATTGTGTGAGCTAGTTTAGTGACCTAGCTCTATAGACAGCAAAAAAGCTGTCTCTGGAAATGTGTTCATATGTGCTGTCTATGTAGGCAGCACACTAGGTTTTGAGACACGACTACCGACTATGTTGTTCATTAACACGCTGAGGTGAGAGCAGAGTGATCAGTTCGAAAGTGTGCCTGTCTATGAAGACTAGCGTGGAAAAATTCTCTTTGTAGTTCTTCCTCTACATCTTCCATTCTTGGAATATTGTCTTAAATACGATGAAGATTGCTGGATATAACTTTCTTTTTAACATCTGAATATGGATTACCGTATTTGGCTATTTGCATGTCTATCATGGACACTCCTAAAGCAAAGTTACTTTATGAAAGAGTCTTGCTTTAATGGAACACTTCTGATGAATGTTATTTTATTGGATGACGATGTGTCGCCCTGGAGTATCAATTTTGTAAAGCCGGCGGTGATGAGGGCTGTTGGATCTGATTCTGAAGACGGTAAAGTATGATCCTAACAACATTTAAGACCATATGAAGATACAGTATTTAAAGGACAGTCTTGCAAAGCCATATTGTGATAAACAAAAACAATTTTATAACAGCTAGGCCTAACTATTGTTTAAATATGAAATGTAGTTACATTTTCAATAATTATGTGTTGATTCTATATTGATATTTGACCCTGGACCACAAAAAGACCACATCTGAAAGCTGAATAAATAAGCTTTCCATTAATGTATGGTTTGTCAGGACAATATTTGGCCGAGATACTATTTGAAAATCTGGAATCTGAGGGTGCAAAAAAAAAACAAAAAAAAAAAAATATTGAGAAAATCGCTTTTAAAGTTAGCCATGCATATTACTAATCCAAAATCAAGTTTCGATATGTTTACGGTAGGAAATTTACAAAATATCTTCATGGAACATGATTTTTACTTAACATCCTAATGATTTTTGGCATCTAAGAAAAATCAATCATTTTGACCCACACAATGTATTTTTGGCTATTGCTACAAATACCAAATAAACAAATTGCTACGTAAGACAGGTTTTCTGGTCCATGGTCACGTATTATAATTGGAATCGAATCTGAGTTGTTTACAGATTTATTTGTTTCTTTTTCTACTTTTTTTCTAGAGGTGAATCGCCAATTATTGGTTAAGTTCAGAGGGTTTAAAACCACTTACTACTTGAAAAAAGGCTGCAGCAGTAGTGCCTGTGAGGGGGTCGGAATTTTAAATGATCTTTCGGTCAGTTCTGGTTTTATTTCCTTTAAATTAAAAAGCCTACTCTCTTTATAAATTGTCTTCCCACTGATCTTTGTGATTTCTTTCTAGAATGCAGGGGAGGAGGGATGTGCTCTGCTGGGACCAACGTGCACTTATGCCACTTTCCAAATGGTTGAGTATGTTAGATTTTTCTTTTACAGTTCTTTGTTGGACTTGTAAGTTTTACTTGTTTTCATGACTATTATGCTATCTACTTAGATCCTTAGGAATCCGCTTTAAATCAGTTAAAGGGATAGTTCACTTTGAAATTAAATTTTGATATGTTTTAGCTTACCCCAAGGTCAACCTAAAATGTAGGTGTCTTTGTTTCCGCAGTAGTTTCAATTTTGATATTTTTAGGTCCAACCGTTCTTGTCTGTCAGTCATATAATGCATGCCTATGGTCACCTCACAAAAGAAAATGCACAGATTCAAATTAAACAGTCCAAATTAAACAATTCCCCATTGTAAGCACACATTGATGACCTAAGACACGAAACGAGCGGTTTGTGTGAGAAAACGAACAGTATTTATGTCTTTTTTCCTTTTGTAAATAACCACGTCCAAGTTGAAGTGCGCGCGCTTCCTGGTGTGTGAGCGCGCCGGCGCTACTCCCGGAAAGCGCCGGAAGTGATCTCTCGCGCGTGCACGTCACTCATTGTTTACACAGAACAGAGATTGTAGGTTAGACGGCTAACAGAAATGGTACTCGTTTGCGCTTATCCGGGATGTTTAAACAAGAAATTGTTAAAAAAGAAAAAAAAGAATTACTTGTGCTTGCGCAATGGATCACGTCCAGCGCTTTCCGGGAGTAGCGCCGGCGCATCAATAAGCCAGAACGCGCTCACACACACACACCAGATAGCGCGCCCCCTTCAACTTGGATGTGATTGTTTACAAGAGGTAAAAACGATATAAATACTGTTCGTTTTCTCACACAAACCACTCGTTTTGTGTCTTAGGTCATTAATGTGTACTTACGGTGGGGAATTGTTTAATTTGGACTGTTTAATTTGAATCTGTGCATTTTCTTTTGTGAGGAGACCATAGGCATGCATAGGTATTCACCACTTGTGAAAAAGAGGCGAGGTGTACCTAATTTGTGCACTTGTGGTGTATTTTAAATCTTGAAAGTATATTTAAAAAAAACTTGCAGATAATATAAATGAAATGAAAGTCCACTTTCATGAGTACACTTGAGTACTCAGAAGGCTTATATTGACCTATTAAGATTTTGTTTACATCTACATTTTGGAAAAATTGAATTGAAAACATTTTCAGAGGTACATCAATCACAATTACATTTTTAACAGTATTTCAAATGTAATTTATAACATTTACAGTAGTTTGAATCATCCAATATTTCTTTGTAAAAGGCAAAAAGGTGAAAAAGGTTTTGTGTACCACAAAGTATCATAACATCTTAGTTGATGATTCTTTGCTTTTGTAGCAACCACATAACATTACAAAATTTTAACTTGCATACTAAAACATATTAAAATGCAAAAAAATTGCATAACTGTACAAAGATATTTTTTTCATCCCCCCAAATAAAGGATTAAGTGTTCCCTTTTGTCATTACCCAAACAATGATGACATGTTTCAGTTGTTTCGGTAACAACACTTTTAGGGAATATTTAGATACTTTTGAACCAGGTTTAAATATATTTTAAATATGATTGTGGGTTTCAATAGATAAAAGAAGGATCTTAGTCAATGTCTAAGATTTGAATACCAAATTTGGACCAATTCTGTAGAATGGCCCATATACTAAATTGCAACTTTATTAATACAAAAGTAAGTGTAATTACAAATATATTTAAAAGCATGAAGAATGTTTCAATAGAAATTATATTATACATGTAAGTTTACCATAAGTGCATTTAGTACATTCAATGTACACTCCCAGTCAAAAGTTTGGACACACCCTCTCATTTAATGTTTTTTTAAAGAAGTTTTTTATGCTTATCAAGGCTGTTTTCCTTTGATCAAAAATACAGAAAAAAATGTGATATTGTGAAATATTATTACAATGTAAATCAATGTTTTTCTATATTAATATACGTTAAAATTGAATTTATATTTGTAATTAAAGTTGAATTTCCATCATTACTCCAGTCTTCAGTGTCACATGATATTTGAAAAATCATTCTAATATGCTGATTTATTATCAGTGCTAGAAACAGTTGTGCTACTTAATATTTTTTTTGGAACCTGTGATACTTTTTTCAGGATTTTTTGATCAAATAAAAGGTTTAAAAAAGAACAGCATTTATTTAAAATAGAAAGGTTTTCTAGCAATATACACTACTGTTCAAAAGTTTGGGGTCAGGGGTTTGGGGTTATTCTTTGTTTTTTTGAAATAAATTAACACGTTTATTCACCAAGGATGTGTTAAATTAATAAAAGGTGATAGCATAGATTTACATTGTTACTGGAGTAACAGCTGATGAAAATTCAGCTTTGCATCACAGGAATAAATTATATTGTAAAATATATTAAAATAAAAACCATAATTTTATATTGTAGTATTTTGCAATATTACTGTTTTTTTCTATAATTTTGATCAAATAAATGCAGCCTTGATGAGCATAAGAGACTTCTTTAAAACATTAAATGAGAGGGTGTTTCCAAACTTTTGACTGGTAGTGTACATTCAACATTAAAATGATGTTCTTAAGTTTTAAGTTTAAAGACAGAATCTGCAAGATTTTTTTTATTAAAATATCCAAAATCAGTGAACAGTGTTATATGTTTATTTTCCTACTTACTTATTGTACTTACATTATCCTAAATGTTTAGAAGAATGTTTAAATCCAGAAAAATAAGCCATTTTAACTAGTGTAATGGACCATGTCGTTGTGCCTTTTCCGGTTTCTCAGTTTTCCGGTTGTATATCCAGCGCCCCTTGTTTCGTCCTCAAGACATTCAGCCCCACCCTGCTTCATACTACAGTGACCTTAATAAGGCTTTAATACATTAGCTCATCCATGAACAGCATTTCTGCCCGAGTCCCGTCTGATTGATTCGGCTGTGGGGATAAAGACAACAACTCCCATGATTCAGCACTCAATCGCGGCATCATCAAACTACTCCTTTGGTTTGTTGTTTGTTTTGAATATGCGACCTCTAGCTACTTATTTAGCTTTTTCCAAGGCCCATATTTACAAAATATAGACTTCTGAGAATCCACACTCTGGTCTCATGAGACCAAGTCAATCATTTCAGGCCCAAAATCATCCAAAATATAATGGTGTTGCTAGAGGAGGAGTACAATGAGAAGTACCTGTTTTCCACAGTGATGTTCAGTGGTAGTAAATCTCTTATATGGTGATTTATGAGTGCTGAATGTGTGAGGGAGTTGTGCTTTATCAATGCTGTCATGAATTCACACACCACTGTGTGATGGAATACAAAAAAATACATAAATAAATACCTGAAACTGAAGATGCTACCCTATCCTCATTCCCTGCATTGTTGGGCATTTTTTTCAACAAGACAATGATGTTCATTTCAACATGACAATGAAGATATTCATTCTCCCAAGGTGAAAATCCTTCAGTGGACATTTCACTCAATCTTAACACTCTTGAGCAGCTGTGGGGGATTTTGTAGATACAAGCTGAGCAAAACTCACCATTAAAGAGCAGGGCACTTAAGGAGATCATTGTCCAGGAGTTAAACAGGACTGATGTAAAACTTTGTCTTGAACTTTCATTCAGTGCCAAGAAGGGTCAGAGCAGTATACTCAAAGTTATAGAGGACATATTAAGTACTAGGATATTACACACTGTTGAATTAAATCTAGGGTGTATTCATTTCTGCAATCTCTAATTTAAACTAAATTGGCTAAGTTACTTATTTTACAGATATTAATGGTATATATTTCTGTTTTTATTAAGAAAATGTTCAATACATTTCAATTTTGCCATCTTTCAATGAATCATATTAGTGATCATTAAGAAAATACATCTTCTATATTTAATCAGAGGGGTGTACTCATTTATGCTGTGCACTGTAGATTTAAATGATAAAACATTTTCAATAACATGCATTTAAGTGTCTAAAACCATTACATTCAGTTCACACTATTTTTAAAAGTATATTATTTTTGTAGTAAAGATTCTTTTTAAAACTATGAGTTATGTAATGTTATGGATTAAGTTAACTCAAACCATATAAAGTAGCCTATTGGGTAATGTACAGTATCTCACAGAAGTGAGTACCCCTCACATTTTTGTAAATATTTTATTATATTATCTTTTCATATGACAACACTGAAGAAATTAAATTTTGCTGCAGTGTAAAGTGAGTGTACAGCTTGTTTTTTGCTGTCCCCTCAAAATAACTCAACACACAGCCATTAATGTCTAAACCGCTGGCCACAAAAGTGAGTACACCCTTAAGTGAAAATGTCCAAACTGGGCCCAATTAGCCATTTTCTCTCCCTGGTGTCATGTGTAAGTGCACATGCTCAGCGTCATATCCAGAGGTTGTGTTTGGGAAATAGATGTATGAGTGCTGCCAGCACTGCTGCAGAGGTTGAAGGGGTGGGGAGTCAGCCTGTCAGTGCTCAGACCATATGCCGCACAATGCATCAAATTTGTCTGCATGTCTGTCATCCCAGAAGGAAGCCTCTTCTAAAGATGATACACGAGAAAGCCCGTAAACAGTTTGCTGAAGACAAGCAGACTAAGGACATGGATTACTGGAACCATGTAAGATTAAATAATTTTGGTTCAGATGGTGTCAAGGGTGTCTGCCAGCAACCAGGTGAGGAGTACAAAGACAAGTGTGTCTTGCCTACAGTCAAGCATGGTGGGAGTGTCATGGTCTGGGGCTGCATGAGTGCTGCTGGCACTGGGGAGCTACAGTTCATTGAAGGAACCATGAATGCCAACATGTACTGTGACATACTGAAGCAGAGCATGATCCCCTCCCTTCGGAGACTGGACCATAGGGCAGTATTCCAACATGATAATGACCCCAAACACACCTCCAAGATGACCACTGTCTTACTAAAGAAGCTGAGGTTAAAGGCGATGGACTGGCCAAGCATCTCTCCAGACCTAAACCTTATTGAGCATCTGTGGGGCATCCTTAAACGGAAGGTGGAGATGTGCAAGGTCTCTAACATCCACCAGCTCTGTGATGTTGTCATGGAGGAGTGGAAGAAGGTTAAGGTAGTGCTGGAAAATAATGGTGGCCACACAAAATGTTGACACTTTGGGCCCAATTTGGACATTTTCACTTAGCGGTGTACTCACTTTTGTGGCCAACGTTTAGACATTAATGGCTGTGTGTTGAGTTATTTTGAGGGGACAGCAAATTTACACTGTTATACAAGTTGTACTTGTACATTGTAGCAAAGTGTAATTTCTTCAGTGTTGTCACATGAAAAGATATAATAAAATATTTACAAAACTGTGAGGGGTGTACTCTGTGAGATACTGTATGTTTATGTTTACTTATGGCAGGTACTCCTGACCAACAAAACTAAAAATAAAACATATGCTATTTAGTGACTGAAAGTTAGTATAAGATTAGAAAACGACCATAAAGCATAAACCTTTGCAATTTTGGGTCATTTGAAACTGAGTTTACTGTATTTAGAAAAATATGTGATATATCTGTGGCCATTTTTGTAGTCTGGAGATTGGTCTGAACCTCAACATGCCCATCATCTCTGCCGGAAGCTTCGGATTGTCTTGTGACTTCAAGAGAGATCTGACTCGACTTCTGCCTCCAGCAAGAAAAATCTCCAGCTTCTTCTTCAACTTTTGGAATCACGAAGACCATATGAAGTCTATATGGAAAACAGCATATATATACAAGAAACAGAATAACACAGAGGACTGTTTCTGGTGTGTACAGTATGTAGTGACTGTATTTAAGTAGTTTTCAACAGCAAAATAGATATTCCCATATGGTTCGCTGTATGATTTTGTGTTTTGTCTGCAGGTACATAAATGCTCTGGAGGTGGCTTCAGGTAACTTTTCCTCCAGTTTAGAGAAAACTGTGATCCTGCGAAGAGAGGAAGAGCTCAGTACAGCTCTGGCAAGCCGTAACCGGGAGAGCAACTGTGAGACCTTGTTTTATTTGAATATTAAAACAACCTTAGTTTGTAAATGTTTTACTTATGGTAATTTATGCCTTAATGTGTATGTCTCTGGTCAGAACATTCCACACATTACTTGGTTTCTGTTTTACAGTGTTCATTATATGTGGAACACCTGCTGACATCATGGATCTGAAGAATGGCACTATAGACTCTGATCATGAAATCGTTTTTCTTCTGATTGACCTTTACAAGTAAGTCAATTATTGGTTTCTTTTATCTAAAGAGCTAATAATGAATTTCATATCTAACTACAAAGACTGGAAATCCAGAAACAATACCAACTTTCTCTCACAGTGACAGATATTATAATGGGTCATCTAATGCTGCTATGAAAAATGTCCTTGTGCTAACAATGCCCAACACGAGAAAATACACCATTGACACTTCTAGTAACAACATGGTAGGTAAAGGTTTTTTAATCTACTATTTATGTCCTGACATGTCATATTCTGAAATCTCAAAGTATCTCAATCGCCATTCATTCTGTGGCAGAAATTACAAATTACTTGGTATATTTATTTCTTAGCTTGCATTTTACATACACTATGGGCAAAACTTTGCCTTCTAAATACATAGACATTAAGTTGGTCCCCAGTTGCAGATCTTCCACTCTGCTGGAAAGCCTTTCCACACAATTTTTGCTCATCTATCAAGTAGCGCATTTGTGAGGTCAGGCACTGATGTTGGATGAGAAGCCCTGGCTTGCATTCTCCATTTTAGTTTCAT
This sequence comes from Cirrhinus molitorella, assembly GCA_033026305.1. Taxonomy (NCBI): domain Eukaryota; kingdom Metazoa; phylum Chordata; class Actinopteri; order Cypriniformes; family Cyprinidae; genus Cirrhinus; species Cirrhinus molitorella. The sequence goes on along the minus strand of CM065136.1, from coordinate 19,882,405 downwards.
CAAGGTGTTTGATGTGATTAAGGTCAGGGCTCTATGCGGTCCAGTCTTGGGGAAAGTTACTTTTAAAAGTTATGCACTACAATATTGTGTCACTCCCTAAAAAAGTAACTAATTACGTTATTTACTTATTTTTTATGGAAAGTAAATTTTAAATAAAGTTTGTTTTTAATAAAAGTGCTATTTTTGGCAAATGTAAATGCCAAAAGTGAAACAAATACACCTCATACTGAATCTGTGAGATAAATTAATACCTGTTGACATTTAGTCTAGAACTACAGTAACATCATGTTTACACAGTGCACACAACGCCTCTGCATTTACTCCCTATTACTCTCAACATGGCGACAGCAGAGCTGTCAGTCAATAAACAAAGTAACTGGTGTTACTTATTTGAAAAAGTAACTCTTTCTTGTAAATTGAAAAGTAATGCATTCATTTACTAGTTACTTGAAAAAAGTAATCTGATTACATAACTCACGTTACTTGTAATGCGTTACACCATCACTGGTTTCCACTGCTCTGGAGTCTAGTGGCAGCATACTTTAATCACTCCATCTGACATTTGGCATTGCACTTGGTGTGAGGCTTGCATGAAATGAAACTCATTCCATGAAGCTCCCTCCGCATAGTTTTTTTTAAAGGATACATAACATACACAGTTTCACCTAATCTCATATTAATATTGAGTACCTATAGGGTAGTATTGTACCCTTAATATCTCCAAAAAGTCTATAGTTTTATCATATTTATAAAAGAAAAATACAGCTTTCCGATTTTCTCTGGAAAAAGCAGAGCTTCTGAAACGTTCGTCAACAAACACACTTGCAAAACCCCATTGCTGCCCCGGAAAAAGCAACTGCATCCACTGTTCAAGTAACCCTGAGTTCTTCGGGAAGCTGAGCAAAGTTATCTTCTTTAGAGACATTCTTCGAAGTGAATCCCTTGCAGCAGTGCAGCCGAATGAAGCGTGTTGATGGGTGCACTCTTTCTCGTGCTCTAGTCTGTGTGTGCACAGGCGTGCTTTTTGGCCATGTTTAGCATGAGAATCCAACTCTTTAACACTGTAAACAACTCTGAATACAGGAAACACCATTGTACCCCCTCCCCCCATGGAAGCTATGGAAGCAGCAGAGCTATGGAAGCAGCAGAGCAAAGTGATAGTAAAGACATTTACAATGTTACAAAAGATTTCTGTTTCAAATTAATGAAAAAAGTGTATCACAGCTTAATTGGTCAACAAAGCTAGGTAGATTACTTACAAATTGTAATCCATTACTGATTCCAATTTACATGACAAAAATTCTAGTTAATAAGGTAATCTGTTACATTACACGTTTTATGTAATATACAGTAGTCAACATTTGAAGTGGATCAAGACCTTTCATTAAAGTTGTCCTAAAATCAAAACTATACCCATTCTTGTCTTATGACAATTGTATTAATTTTTTTTTATCCACTTCAGATGTTGTCGACTGTAATCAAGACTACTTTTTGATTAGTTTTAGATTACTTTTGATCTAACTTGTTTATAACATTGATTAAAATAGGATAGCATTGTACTGTATTGACATAAAAATACAAAAAGTAAGAAAATATATTCCATTTGTTGTGCATTAAACATTGTATTACATCAAGGGTCCCCAGACTGTTGTTTGTGAAGGAACTGCTAGGGGTTTATGAGTTTAATGAAAAACTAATGATTAATTAAATCATTAATCAATCACTCAACCAAAATAACTTACTAAAACCATAACCAATGTCAGAGAACCAAATGTAATACTTAATTATTAAAATATTTATATTAAAATCTCAGGGGTACTTTAAATATTTTAAGTGATCAGATAACAAAAAAAGTTTGTGCATTTTAATGTGTTAGTTTTGTCATTTTGTAGAGTGTAATTGCACATTTTTCACATTCACATACTGGTGTTTCCCTGTTATGGATCTAGAAGTACTAATTCTCATCTTCTCACCTTTCTGTATGCAGATGAATGATTATATTGCAGCCTATCACGATGCAGTGTTGCTGTTCAAACAGGTGATGAGGAGCATCTGGAACATGCCATCCTCAGAAATTCAGGATATGGGATCTGTCAGCATGAACTACTTCAGAAATGTATCTTTTACAGGTAAAAAAAAAAAAGTAATTTTTTCATAATATTGGACTTCATTTGGTGGATCCTTAGGATAATATAGATGTGAAAACCCCAAACCACAGGTATAGCTGGAGATTATCAGCTGGATGAATATGGTGACCGGGATCTGATATTTTCTTTGATCTACACTAACAACAACAATGAGGTATGCCACAGATTTCAGATATAAAGTTGAGGTCAAAAGTTTACATACACCTTGCAGAATCTGCAAAATGTTAATTATTTTGTCAAAATAAGAGGGATCACACAAAATGCATATTATTTTTTATTTTGTACTGACCTAAATAAGATATTTCACATAAAAGGTATTCACATATAGTCCACAAGAGAATATAATAGCTGAATTTATAAAAATTACCCTGTCCAAAAGTTTATATACACTTGATTCTTTATACTGTGTTGTTACCTGATTGATCCACAGCTGTGTTTTTTGTCTGTTTTTTGTTTAGCAAGTTGTTCATGAGTCCCTTGTTTGTTCTGAACAGTTAAACTACCCTCTGTTCTTCAGAAAAGTCCTTTAGGTCCCACAGATTTCTGTATTTCAGCATTTTTGTATGTTTGAATCCTTTCCAACAATGACTATATGATTTTGAGATCTATCTTTTCATACTGAGGACAACTGAGGGACTTATATGCAACTATTACAGAAGTTTCAAACACTCACTAATGCTTCAGAAGGAAACAAGATGCATTAAGAGCCAGGGGTCTAAACTTATGAACAGATTGTGTACATTTTTCTTATTTTGCTTAAATATCTTTTTTTTTTTTTTTTTCATTTTGTATTGCCCTTCAGAAGCTACAGAAGATACTTACATGTTTCCCAGGAGACAAAATAAGTTTGGGGGGTGAAAACTTTTTGAATTTGAAGATCAGAGTAAATGTAACTTATTTTGTCTTCTGAGAAACATGTAAGCATCTTCTGTAGTTTCTAAAGGGCAGTACGAAATGAAATAAAAATATGATATTTAGGCAAAATAAGAAAAATTTACACATCCTCTTTCTGTTTAAAAGTTTACACCCCTGGCTTATAATATATTGTTTCCTTCTGAAGCATAAGCGAGTGTTTGAACCTATCACTCTATTACTTTGTGGAACTGTGGAGTGATAAATGGACATTAAAACTGATTTCTGTTGTACTTTAGTACAAGATTCTTTATGAGTTCAACACGTCCACCAACAACACACAGCTAAAGGACAGCAATCCTTCCTTCATTTGGCCTCAGCTCCATCTGCCTGAAGACCGTCCAGCAACAGATCCCACTGGTATAGAGGATTCTATTAAGATCATACTGTTCAAGTTTATTTGTATGTATGATGTTGTTTATATAAAAACATTATTTATTTATTTAGGCTTACAAGTCATTGTTATAGTATTGTGTACTGCTGTTGTGGGGATCATGGGTACACTTGCCTTCATCTTTTACTGGTTAGAGCAATCATTTTTTTCACTTTTATATTATGAAATTGTAAGCAGCAAGATATTTACTATTGTTGATGTATATATTTTAAAGGCAAAATAGATATTACCGTCACATGCAGAAAAGATGGTCTCACATTTCCTCCGAGCTCATTACACCTTTAGAGTCAAATGAGTGGAACATGATCAGTCTGAAGGTAATACACGAGTTGTTTTATAAAATCTGATCATGTTTTTTCTCTTTTTTTTCTGTACATTTTTTAAATATTTTTAAATATTTAAATATCATTAGATTGAGAAAGACTCTACACAAAATAGTAGCTACATCCTACGCCGTGCACGCTATGATAAAAAGGTACTGTACAAATACTCACTTTTATCTAAAATTAATCCATACTCTGAGTTTTTGTAATAAGGTGGTTTCTTTATAGATTGTTATCCTTGAAGAATTAAAGCTCACAGATGGAAGCTTCAGTGAAAGACAGAGGATAGAACTCAACGCAGTACTGGGATTTAATTCTTTTTTAATCACTTTAAGATAAAAACTTGATAAACACTGATAAACAACTGATACCATAATGCCACTTCCTTTCCAGCTATTGAAAATAGATTTTGACAACCTGACCAAATTCTATGGGACAATTAAATTTGATAACGAGTATTTTGCCGTGTTTGAATATGGAGAGAGAGGATCCCTTCGAGTGAGTATTACAATAAGCCTCATATGTCTTAAATTCTGATGTAGTACATGAACACTATAATATGTTTTTATTTATTCTTTTAGCATGTGCTTAATGATAGGATTTCATACCCAGAAGAGACCTTCATGGACTGGCAGTTTAAGATATCTGTCATGTATGACATTGCAAAGGTAATGGAATGATACAAGTGTTTATATATTCATTTAGTATATTTTTTTAAATTCAAATGTATGCATCTATATAATAGTTCACTCAAAAATGAAATTTTGCTGAAAATGTACATACCCTCAGACTGTCCAAGATAGATAAGTTTGTTTCATCAGGAATTCAGCATTACATCACTTGTTCACCAGTGGATCCTCTGCAGTGAATGGGTGCCATCAAAATTAGAGTTCAGACAGCTAATAAAAAACATAATCCACAAGTTTGCTACATATAATACTGCTCTCTCCAGTGGGAAGTCATCTCATTTGAATCCGGAGGAAATATGCACAGAACTAAACAAAAGTCAATGGGTTTTGATATAAGAGGACAAAAGGGACTTTTTCCAATGAAAGATGCATTATTATAAAGTTAAAATGCGTTAATGATTTAAATGTTTGTTACAAACATTAATTGTTGGATTAGAGTCATGCTGATGATTTTTGGGTGACCTATTCCTTAAGGGAATGGATGGGTGGATGGCCGAATATAGGCCTACTAAAGATGCTATATATGCATCATAAATAGCACTGTATGTAAATGTACTAGGGTGACCATACGTCCTCTTTTCTCTGGACAGGTACTCTTTTTGGACTCTACAGTCGCCATTCATTGTGTCCGTTTTTGTATTAAAGCCTTGCGCAGGACTGTTTTCTTAATCCGCTTTCGCAAACATTTAAATATTGAATATAATTGTCTCTCATCATGTCGTATTTACATCGCTTTGGATACAGCTTTTGTTGGATGTAGGGTTGCCAAATCCTCATTTTTTTCCACGGAATTGGGCTGATAAATTCCATTTGACTGAAATGCTTGTATTGAAATATTTTGCATTCTACCTGTGATAAAACTGTGGGAGATATTGGTTTTGTGAAGGATGGCCTCTGTGGTGGTAAGCTTTTTAGCTGTGTTTATTATCAATCTGTATAACGGTGACTTTAAAATATGTTGTTTTGGTATGGAAATGTACTGTACTACTTACATAGTTTCTCATATGAACTCTTTGCCCTTCTGCAGGGCATGTCTTATCTTCATGCAAGCAACATTGTAGTTCACGGACGTCTTAAATCGACTAACTGTGTGGTTGACCACCGCATGGTAGTGAAAATTGCAGACTTTGGCTTCAAAACAGTTCAGTTCACTCCCATTAAAGGTGAAAGGGTGGTTTATTATTATCCTGAAAAAGATTTTCAGTTAATCCCATACTTATATTAAGCAGTAGTTATTTAGTTAACCATTTCCTTGTGTTAATTTCCCCATAATTTGTGTATTTCCATCTGTCTCAGATCTGTGGACAGCCCCTGAACACTTGAGGAAGCAGGGGATCTCTCAGAAAGGAGACGTGTACAGTTTTGCTATCATTTCCCAGGAGATCATGATGAGAAAGTGCACGTTCTATACAAGCTCCTGCTCTGATCGTACTGGTGAGAGAAATAAAATGAGAAAGCTGCATAAAAATACACAATTACTAGTGACACCTACTGGTGATTTCCCATCATGCATGCATTTGGTAATAACAAATGTGATGTTTAATTGTAAAAGAACAGTTCAGCCAAAAATGTCAATTCTGCAATCATTTTTTCACACAAAACATGATTTTTTGGAATAATATGCTGCTAGCTAAGAGACTATGGGAGGCTTTAAAGTTGCCAAAATGTGTATGCATTATAAGCATTCAGATTATGTTGTTTTACATGTTTTATGAAAAATATGGTGTGAATTATCCAAAATTCCATGAAATATAATTATGAATTAAAATTGCATCATGTGCAAGTCAACAGACTTATAATTAGATAGACTAAGATTTTATTTTTGTAGGGATTATATAGATTATTTAAAAACAGATTTTTTAAATCAGTTATCTAACTGTAGAATGTAAAAGTAATCAGGTTATTTTTTTCAATATAAGACAGCAGCAGCCAGCAGGATTGGCCTCAGATTTATAAATATTGATTTATATTGTGTTTTTTCCTTGAGGCATTGATCCTTCTTGTCTTTGTATCTTCTATTTTGCTTGCTTTTTCTTTTCAAATTTTTCAACTTTTGCAGATTCAGTCTTTCTTTTCATCTTTCCTAGTCTCAGATCCAGCTCCACAATCATTTTCTTGCTCTTGTATGCTTTTCATGAGTTTTATGTTCAACTACTCTTTCCTTCTTCATCGTTTCATCCTCAGCCTTATCATTTTGTACAGGGCTGATGTCCATCCAGGCTTTGTCTTTGCTGGTGGCAAAGTTAAGTTGCATCTGGGTCTGTCTTTCTCTCCTTTGCCTCCTTCGTCTTTCAGTTAGACACTCTTTTGCTCCACCTTAGCTGGTGCCTCATTCCTCATCCTCATTCGCCTCATTCACAATCACAGTTTGTGTTTCAGATTTGGATTTTTTTCAGTGTAGGTGAACGATTTCTTTAATCCACTTTTCTTTTTTTTCTTTTTTTTTATTAGAGAAACTGGCCAGAGTACAGTTCCCTAGTATGACCTCCTCTTTCTTCAGACCCGATCTAAACTGTGAGAACGCTAGTGAAAGAGAACAAGAGGTATGTATGTGTGTCTATGCATTTGTTTAACTCATAAACTAATAAAATTGTTATTTACACTAATGGCAGCCAGTTATGCAAAGCAACCAAAACATAGTTGACATATAAGAGCCTTCAGTTGGAAATGTGCTATTAGCATTCTTATATTTGAAAGCCTGCTTAGAATATTTGTGCTTTAGAGATTAATTTGTCACACCACAGAACCAATAAAATAGAATTAGCTGATGGGTTACTTTGTGTAAAAATAGTTGGATTTTTGGGTAACACTTTTTAAAATAATGTCTCACCAAGTTGCTTGGCGATAGTCTTGTAGCCCATTCCAGCCTTGTGTAGGTCTACAGTCTTGTCCCTGACATCCTTGTGTTAACATGTTATGTCCTCCCTACATTGTTCACTTGGAAAGAGGTCTATAATAATTTCTGTCTCTATAATAAGTTGAGCACAAGACTGGTTCAAAGGTGAGCATATGCAGTAAAAATGGGGGACAGAGAGGGCGCTGTGGGGAGAGCTGTTGGATGTTTGTTGATGAAGGAATAAAGTGAGCGAGGTGTGTTAACTGAGTGAACGTCGTGTTTATTTGATTTAACAATGGTAGCAGAGGATGGTTTCTAGTTATAAAGTTCCGCCGAAGTTTGATGAAACTAGGCCATACGAGTGCTGGAAAAATGAAGTTAATATCTGGATGCGGGTCACCGAACTTGACAAAAAGAAACAAGCCCTCGCTGTTGCCCTGGGGCTCGATGGGAGGGCTCGTGAAACGGCGATGGAAATACCTGCGGAAGATTTAGACAGTGATAATGGTATGGCAACGCTGATGGCTAAGCTGGACGACGTGTTCCTAAAAGAGGAAAAGGATCGCGCATATGAAGCCTATTCTCATTTTGACGGAATAACGAAGAGTGGTTCGACTTCTATGGCGGACTACATAATTGATTTTGAACAGCGATACAATCGGATGAAAAGGTATAATATGACCCTACCTGACGCTGTGCTGGCTTTTAAGCTATTAGACACGGCTTGCCTCGACGAAAAAAACAGACAGCTAGCACTGACGGCATGTACCGAACTGAAGTTTTCATCTATGAAGTCAGCTCTAAAACGGATTTTCGGAGGAAAGACGACAGGCTTGTCAAACGGAATACAAGTGAACCAGGACATGGCATTTTTCACCGAACAAAGATCACAAGGAAGAGGAAAACGGAACGTAATGTTGCAAGGTGGACAACCAAAGCAACCATTACCAGGGACAAATCCACTGGATAAGTATGGTAAGAGATCCAGATGTGCTATTTGCCAGTCCACATTTCATTGGGCTAAAGACTGTCCACATAAGAGAACTGAACAAGTAAGAATAACTGAAGATGCAAATATTGAGGAATGTAACATCACATTGTTTACAAAGACCTCTATGTCAAATGCGGAGATATTTATGACTGAATCACTGGGATCAGCGATTATTGACACTGCCTGTACCCGTACTGTGTGTGGGGAGAAATGGCTGGAAAACTTTATTGATGACCTCACTCAAGATCAAGTGAACCAAGTGATGCAAACAGAAACTCCCAGTAGCAGACCATTTCGGTTCGGAGATGGGAATTTGGTATATTCCACAAGAAATGTTAAATTACCAGCAAAAATAGGACTGACAAAATGCTTAATTGAAACAGAAGTTGTCAAAGTTGACATTCCACTCCTGCTAAGTAAAACATCACTGAAGAAAGCAGGGACAATTTTGGACATGGAAAAGGACAGTGCAGTGATGTTCAAACAGTCCATTCCTCTTGAATTTACTAGTTCAGGACATTACTGTGTTGATATCAGAGACAAAGACATTAAAAAAAATCAAACTGAAGAAGAAGTTCTAACAGTGACAGAAAATATGTCTCCTGATGAGAAACGCAAAATCCTTCTGAAGCTCCATAAACAGTTTGGTCACGCGTCAGCAGACAGACTACAGAGGCTCATTCACAGTTCAGGAAATAAGGACAAAGAATGCTTTACTATTTTACAACAAATAGTAGATGACTGTGAAATATGCCTGAAGTACAAAAGAACAAAGCCAAAGCCTGCAGTGGGGTTGCCCATGGCTTCGGAATATAACGAGACAGTGGCGGTGGATCTGCACGAGTTAGAACCAGGTGTATGGTATCTACACATCATCGACCACTTTACACGTTTCAGTGCCGGAAACATCGTGAAAACAAAGAAGTCATCTGAAATTGTCAACTCCTTCATTCACGCTTGGATCAGTGTTCATGGTGCCCCCCAGAAGCTGTACAGTGATAATGGAGGAGAATTCAACAACCAAGAGTTCAGAGACATGGCTGAAAACTTTAACATAGAGACAAGAGCTACAGCTGGATACAGTCCCTGGAGCAACGGACTACTCGAGAGACATAACCAAACACTCACCGAGATCATCCTAAAGGTCAAACGAGAAAACGGATGTGACTGGCACACTGCCCTTGACTGGGCCCTCATGGCTAAGAACAGTATGTTGAATGTTCATGGCTACAGTCCATACCAACTAGTGTTTGGACAGAATCCTAACCTTCCTTCTGTATTAGTTGATAAGTTACCTGCCCTAGAAGGCACCACTGTGAGTGCTAAAGTAGGAGAACACATTTCTGCTTTACATGCTTCTAGAAAAGCATTCACTGAAGCAGAGTCTTCTGAGAGAATAAGAAGGGCACTACGTAAACAGCTTAGGCCCACAGATGACATGTATGTGACAGGTGACAAGGTATATTACAAAAGGGCAGAATGTCCTGAATGGAAGGGACCAGGGGTAGTTATTGGTCAAGATGGAGCTGTTGTATTTGTAAGACATGGGGGGACTCTTGTTAGAGTACATCAGTCCAGGCTCTGTAAGACAAACACACAGGATCAGAAAACTCAAGACAAGCAAAATGAACCAGTCAGCAGCCAGAAAGAAGATGGAAAAGGTAGCATAAACAATGTAGCAGATGGCTCAGATAGTGAAGAAAACACAGGCAGTGACCAAGAAAACATCAGCGACAGGGAGTTAAATACAGGAGAAGAGGTTGATCCTAGAATGACACAAATTGAAACAGATCATGATGTGTGTGGTGATTCTGTCTCCCCTGCTGGTGTAAAGTTAAGAACAGGACAGACTGTAACATTTCTGAAACAGGGTGGTGTTGGTCTACAGAGAGCTACGGTTTTAGGCAGAGCAGGCAAAGCCTCTGGAAAATACAAAAACTGGTTTAATCTGCAACATATTGAACATGATGGCAGTGTTGGTCAAAAGGAGTCAGTGGATATGTCATGCGTTGATAATCTTCAAATTGAACCAACTGATAGAGAGAATGATGTGCTCGTAACAAAAGACATTTCTTTTGATGCAGCTAAACAGGATGAAATGGCTAACTGGTACAAAAACAATGTTTTTGATGAAGTTACTGATGCAGGTCAAAAGTGTGTCTCTACCAGATGGGTCTGTAGTCTCAAAGAAACTCTGAACGGTATTGTGCCTAAAGCACGTCTTGTAGCCAGGGGTTTTGAAGAGCTTAATATTCATGAGCTACAGAAAGATTCACCAACCTGTGCTTCTGACTCCCTTAGACTATTATTAGCTGTAATCTGTCAAAATAAGTGGCAAGTCCATTCTATGGACATCAAATCTGCTTTCTTGCAGGGTATGCAGCTGTCCAGAGAAATCTATGTCCGGCCTCCTCCTGAAGCAGGAAAGGAAAATGTTTTATGGAAACTAAACAAGTGTGTTTATGGCCTCGCAGATGCATCATTGTATTGGTACAACACCGTGAAAGAAATCATGCTGAGTACAGGTGGCAAAATGTCTAAAGTAGATCCAGCAGTATTCTACTGGTTGGATGAACAGTGTATGGTTACTGGAATACTCGCATGTCATGTTGATGATTTTCTTTGGGCAGGCTCGCAAAACTTCTCAAGAGAAGTAATACCTATACTAAAGACTGCATTGCATGTTGGACGTGAGGAACATGAAAATTTCTGCTATGTGGGTATGGACTTTGTTACAATTGATGGTGTAGTTCATGTACATCAGCATAGTTACATTGAAAACCTTCAGCCCATTCAGCTTCCAGCAGCGCGTGCTGTGCAGAGGGATGCCTCTCTAAATGAGACTGAAAAAGAGCATCTTAGGTCAAAAATAGGACAAATACTGTGGGTTGCAAAACAAACCAGACCAGACATTATGTTTGATGCTAGCAGTTTAGCATCAAATATAAAGAATGCTACAGTCCAGTCTATTCATGAGACAAATAAGGTCATTAGGAAGCTTAAATCTGAAAAGGTGACTCTCAGGTTTCAACATTTGGGAAATAGTGACGCTCTGAACTTTGTCGTTTTCAGTGATGCCTCCCTTGGAAACCTCCCTAATGGTGGAACTCAGGGGGGGACATTGATAGGTCTCATGGGAGAAGGAGGGAAGTTTTCTCCTCTCTGTTGGCAATCTAAAAAAATTAGACGTGTGGTGAGGAGTACTCTGGCAGGGGAAACATTGGCCCTGTCAGATGGAATAGATAATGCAGTTTTTCTGACTACTCTCTTTTCAGAACTTACTACTGGAAATGCTGAACTAAATACACCCCAGTTGATCTGTGTGACAGATAATCACTCTTTGTTTGATGCCCTTAAGTCAACAAAACAGGTCTCTGAGAAACGTCTTCGACTAGAAATAAGCGGTATAAAGGAGCTCATACAGAGTACAAGGATTAAGAAGGTACTCTGGGCGGACACAAAAATGCAACTTGCTGACTGTCTTACAAAAAAAGGAGCATCAGCCCTAAAGTTGTTGAAAGTACTCAGTGAGGGACTATGGTGCTATTAAAAGCACATTATTAAGGCATGAGGACACTTAAAAAAAAATTATACTTTTCATTTGGAAATACAGTATTGTTATTTTTGTAACTGTAATTTATTTTTTTTGTTTAAAGTATAGGGAGATTGTTAACATGTTATGTCCTCCCTACATTGTTCACTTGGAAAGAGGTCTATAATAATTTCTGTCTCTATAATAAGTTGAGCACAAGACTGGTTCAAAGGTGAGCATATGCAGTAAAAATGGGGGACAGAGAGGGCGCTGTGGGGAGAGCTGTTGGATGTTTGTTGATGAAGGAATAAAGTGAGCGAGGTGTGTTAACTGAGTGAACGTCGTGTTTATTTGATTTAACACTTGGACAGCTTTTTGGTCTTGGCCATGGAGAAGAGTTTGGAATCTTATTGATTGATTGCTTCTGTAGACAGGTGTCTTTTATACAGGTAACAAGCTGTGATTAGGAGCACTCCCTTTTAGAGAGTGTTTCTAATCTCAGTTTGTTACCTGTATAAAAGACACCTGGGAGCCAAAAATCTTGCTGATTAATAGGGGTCAAATACTTATTTCACTCATTAAAATGCACATCAATTTTTTAAAAAATGCGTTTTTCTGGATTTTTTTTGTTGTTATTCTGTCTCTCACTGTTCAAATAAACCTATCATTAAAATTATAGACGGATAATTTCTTTGTCAGTGGGCAAACATACAAAATCAGCAGGGGTTCAAATAATTTTTTCACTCACTGTGTATTTGTACAACATTTATTAACCTGTATTTGTGTTAGTTAAAGGATTAATTCACTTCCAGAATAAACATTTCCTTATAATTTACTCACCCCCATGTCATCCAAAATGTTCATGTCTTTCTTTCTTCTGTTGCAAAGAAATGAGGGTTTTTGAAAACATTCCAGTATTTTTCTCCATATAGTGGACTTCTATGTTTCCCAATGGTTTAAACTTCCAAATTGCAGTTTCAATGCAGCTACAAAGGGCTTTACATGATCCCAGCTGATGAAGTTGTGCATGACTACTTAATGCGTGAGGTTGAACTATTGCAAAGTGAGCATTTGTGGTTAAAAAGAATATAATATAAGTATTTTTCTTAGAAAATGGATGATCTTTTCACTAGATTTAACTGTTATTCCTCGGTTGGGATCGTGTAGAGCCCTTTGGGGCTCCCTTTTATGAAGTTCATTAGGTTGGGAACTATAGCAGTCCACTATAGAGAAAAATCCTGGAATGTTTTCCTCAAGGAACTTAGTTTCTTAACATCTTGAATGACAAGATGTGAGTAAATTATCAGAAAATTTTTATTCTGTAAGTTACTAATCTTTTAGAAGTATTGTTCATTTCATAGTTAATGCTAACTAATGTGGTTAACTAATGAACTAACAAAATGAAAAACACTCTACTTTACACAAGTTTTGTCAGTTAACAGGTCCCATATTACTTGGTTCTCTACTCAGTGACATGTTTCTCCAGGTGTGCATGCTGATCAGAAATTGTTGGGACGAGGACCCAGACAAAAGACCGGACTTCAAAAAGATAGAAAACACTCTATGGAAGATTGTCAGGTCACTCTTTATATGCTTTAATTCAACAGTGAAAAATCTTACTGAGCTTATAACCACATAGAACATTAAAGGAACACATTAGACTATATGATGACCATCTAAAACCTGCATTAAAAAATAAATCTCTCTCTAATAAATGATTTCCTGATTTGATTTTGAACAGTCTGGACAACCAGGAACATGCGAGCTACATGGAGAACCTGATCCGCCGGTTGCAGATGTATTCCCGTAACCTTGAGCGACTTGTTGAAGAACGTACAGCTCTGTACAAAGCTGAGAGAGACAGAGCGGACTGCCTGAACTTCATGCTTCTGCCTGGGTCTGAGCAAAACAAACTGAAAAACACTGCAGAATCCTATTAGAGATGCCCTGTTTTAGTGTTTTATTGTTATTTAGACCAAATTGAATAGACTTTTAATGTCATTACTGCCAGGTAATAAATCAAATCATAAACCCTCCACATTTTGGATCTGTTGCAGGCCAGTTGTGCGCTCTCTAAAGGAAACAGGAAAAGTGGAACCTGAGCTATTTGACGAGGTTACCATTTACTTCAGTGACATTGTGGGTTTTACCACACTGTGCCATGTTAGCACACCCATGGAGGTGGTGGACATGCTCAATGACATCTATAAAAACTTTGACAGCATTCTCGACAATCATGATGTCTATAAGGTATTTCAGACAAATGAGCAGTTGATTTTGTTCACTATAGTACTAGTAATGCAGTAAGTCCAAAGTGAGTGTGTCTGTTTCAGGTAGAGACAATTGGCGACGCATACATGGTGGTGTCTGGTCTTCCTCGACGTAATGGGAACAGGCATGCAAAGGATATCTGCTGCATGGCACTGGACATCCTGGCCTTCATGGGCACTTTCCAGTTACGGCATATGCCTGGGATACCTGTGTGGATCCGCATTGGTGTGCATTCAGGTAAAGGCCAATCATTCACTGCACTCTGCTCATCAGTGAATTCTTATAAACTAGTAATATTTTCCAGTATTGCCGAGGGCATTTCTTAAAGAGATAGTTCAACCAAAAATGAAAATTCTGTTATTAATTACTCACCCTCATGCAGTTTCAATCCTGTAAGGCCTTCGGAACACAAATTAAGATATTTTTGATAAAAAGAACTTTCTGACCCTGCATAGACAGCAATGCAACTGACACATTCAAGACCAAGAAAGGTAGTAAGGATATCATTAAAACAGTCCATGTGACATCAGTTGTTTAACCTTACGGTTATGAAGCTACAAGAATACTTTTTGTGTTTTGTTTTTCGTGAGAGAGAGAGTGGAAAATAGTTATGAAAGACAAAATAATTCTTTTTGGTGTAAAAATTATAAGTAGACCTCCAGAAAATAATTGAAACTCTTTAGTTTGTAATTTTTATGTCACATGTACACAGGGCCTTGTGCTGCTGGTGTAGTCGGAATTAAGATGCCCAGATACTGCCTGTTTGGAGACACTGTGAACACGGCATCTCGAATGGAGTCCACAGGTCTACGTGAGTAAAAAATAACTTTTCAAAAGCTGGGGAGCAGTAAGTTTTTTTTTTTTTTTTTTAACAGAAATTAATACTTTTTTTAATTGATCAAATGTGTGTCAAGAGTGACATTTATATAACAAAAATTGTGTTTTAAATAAATGGAGTTATTTGTAACTTTCTATTCATCAATGAATCCTATTAGGCAGTACAATTGTTTTAACATGGATAATAAGAAATAAATATCGAATTAGCATATTCAAATGTTTCTGAAGGATTATGTGACACTGCAGAATGGGGAAATGGGTACAGAAAATTCTGAATTGCCATCACAGGAATATACAGTTGAAGTCAAAAGTTTGCATACACCTTGAAAAATCTGCAAAATGTTGATTATTTTACCAAAGTAAGAGGGATCATACAAAATGCATGTTATTGTTTATTTAGTACTGACCTGAATAAGATATTTCACATAGAAGATGTTTACATATAGTCCACAAAAGAAAATAATAGCTGAATTTATAAAAATTACCCCATTCATAAGTTTACTGTGTTGTTACATGAATGTTTTTTTTTTTTAGTGATAGTTGTTCATGAGTCTCTTGTTTTGTCAGTTAAACAGCTGTTCTTTAGAAAAATGCTTCAGGTCCCACAAATTCTGTGTTTTTTCAGCATTTTTTGTGTATTTGAACCCTTTTCAACAACCATTTTTTTGATTTTGAGATCCATCTTTTCACACTGAGGACAACTGAGGGACTCATGTGCAACTATTACAGAAGGTTCAAACACTCACTGATGCTTCAGAAGGAAACACAATGCATAAAGGGCCGGGGGCGTAAAAGCTTTTTGAATTAAAATAAGAAAAATGTACACATTGAACATTCTGTTCAAAAGTTTACACCCCTGGCTCTGGTTTCCTTCTGGAGCATCAGTGAGCGTTTGAACCTTCATACAATCATACAGTCATTGTTGGAAAGGGTTCAAATACACAAAAAAATGCTGAAAAACCACAGAATTTGTGGGACCACCTGAAGGATTTGTCTGAACAGCGGGCAGTTTAACTGTTCAGGACAAACAAGGGACTCACGAAGAGTTAAAAAAAAAAACAGATGTGGATCATTCAGGTAACAGCACAATATTAAGAATCAAGTGTATGTAAACTTTTGAACGGGGTCATTTTTATAAATTCAACTATTATTTTCTCACATGGACTATATGTAAACATCTTCTATGTGAAATATCTTATTCAGGTCAGTACTAAATAAAAAATAACATGCATTTTGTATGATCCCTCTTAGTTTGGTAAAATAATTAACATTTTGCAAATTCAGCAAGGTGTATGTAAACTTTTGACATAACTGTATTACATGTTAAAATACATTAAAATAGAAAACACTTGAATAGAAAACATCAAATTGCATTATGTAATAATATAACTGTTTTTACTGTATTTTTGAAAGAATAACATTCATTTTTACCAAATCTTTTAATGGTATGCCAAATTTGTTCTCTAGCTTTCCCTAACCAAAGCATTGTGAGTAATCCCTCTATTGCTAATCTGTATTTGATTCTACTTTCATCTCTTCACCCCAGCACTACGAATCCACGTGAGTCAGTCGACTATCAACATTCTCCAGCGCACAGACTGCAAGTTTGAGTATGAAAAGAGAGGAGAAACTTACTTAAAGGTGTGCAATTAAATTGTTTATTGTCACTCACTATTGTAAAAATAGTGATTTTGCAATTGTTTTAATGATTGTCCTCATCAGTGTTACTTTAGTATTTTTTATATACTACTATATTTATTGAGTTTGAATTAGATTTTCTCTTTATATGTTCAGTTTTCAGTTTAATTTTAAAATTCTAGCAATTTTTATCATACATTTTTGTCTTTTCTATTTTTTTATATATATATATATATATATCAGAATCACAATATATATTATATATTATATATATTTCTAAGTAGGTATTATTTATTTTAATTTCAGTTTTAGTACGTTTAGTACTTCTACTTAATGTTATCTTATTCCAGGCAGCTTTTTTAATTTGTAAGTTTAATTTTATTTCAGCTTTATTTCAATTATCAAAAAACATTTTCAATAGTTTAGGTTACAATAACAGCACTGGTCCTTATATACACTACAGGGTAAAGGAAAAGAAACAACATACTGGCTGACGGGAGTTACAGGGCAAAATTACAATCTGCCAACCCCTCCAACAGCGTGAGTTTAACATTTTGTTAACATACACTACCAGTCAAAAGTTTTTGAACAGTATGATTTTTAATATTTTTTTAAAGAAGTCTCTTCTGCTTACCAAGCCTGCATTTATTTGATCTGAAATACAGCAAAAGCAGTGATATTGTGAAATATTTTTACTATTTAAAATAACTGCTTTCTATTTGAATATATTTTAAAATGTAATTTATTCCTGTGATCAAAGCTACATTTTCGGCAACATTACTCCAGTATTCAGTGTCATGATCCTTCAGAAATCATTCTAGTATGCTGAATTGCTTTTTAAGAAACATCTATTATTATTATCAATATTTAAAACAGTTGAGTATTTTTTTCAGGATTCTTTGATGAATAAAAAGATAAAGGTCAGCATTTATCTGAAATAAAAAAACTTTTGTAATATTATACCATTCAAAAGCTTGAAGTCAGTATAATTTTTATTTTTTTGGGAAAGAAATGATAGAAATGAATACTTTTAATTAGCAAGAATGCTTTAAATTGATCAAAAGGGATGACAAAGACATTTATGTTACAAAAGATTTCCATTTCAGATAATTGCTGTTCTTCTGAACTTTATTGTGATCAAAGAAACCTGGAAAAATTCTACTCAGCTGTTTTCAACATGATAATAAAAAAAAAAAATTGAGCAGCAAATCATGAGACTGGAGTAATAATGCTTTGAAATCACAGGAATACATTACATTTTAAAGTATATTCAAATAGAAAAGAGTTATTTTATTGTTATTATTGTTATTTTTGTACTGTTTTTGCTGTACTTTGGTTCACATAAATGCAGGCTTGGTGAGCAGAAGAGACTAATTTAAAAACATTAAAAATCATACTGTTCAAAAACTTTTGACTGGTAGAGTATTAATTCTCATAACTTGAAATTACTTAGACTTCATTATTGTGAACTCTCCTCCTGGCAGGGAAAACTTCCAGAATTTGCAGCAGGATCTGTCTCAAATGATAAAGACGTGTCTGGAAAAGCGGCCCTCCAGCTTGTGGAAGAGAAAGACCCTTTCGACACGTCACAGGAAGCTCATAATGGATTGCACAGAGCAGCCAGAATATCTCCACCTGGCCATCGGTGACAGTTTTAGCACATACCTGTAAACCCAACACTGAACATTATGCTAACACACTGCCACATGCATCTGGACACAAAAGTCTTTACTGGCCTACCCAACTGGATTTCAATGTTAATACTGTATATTTGGATTTATTATAAAAAACATGTATATTTAGTGTTATAGAGTTATCTAACATTATCAGTTATCAAGTGTTGTAGAAGTCAATATTTTTCCTTCCAAAAAACTTCTAATTGTCCTTCTTAAACTGAACTGACACAGCAATAAGCTAAACTTTATTAACCATGCAGTGATATTAGTGTGAACATGCAAGTGTAACCGAAAGTTTCATACATAAAATATTTAATTTTCAGGTAAATATTATAATAAACATGATAAATGCTTCAGACACAGCAGAATTTTTGAAAAAGAAACTCTAAACTTTATTTAAATCATTTTGATAACTATTTACAAAATAATGCTGCTTGGGCATCTAATTCATGATTGTTTTCTTTGCTAAAAGATATGAAGAGACAAATATTAACCTAATTTTCTTTGGCATACATACACTACTAAGGGTCTGTGCTTGATCACAACAAAACCATTTAAAGGGATAGTTCACTTTGAAATTAAATTTTGATATGTTTTAGCTTACCCCAAGGGCATCCAAGATGTAGGTGTCTTTGTTTCCGCAGTAGTTTCAATTTTGATATTTTTAGGTCCAACCGTTCTTGTCTGTCAGTCATATAATGCATGCCTATGGTCACCTCACAAAAGAAAACGCACAGATTCAAATTAAACAGTCCAAATTAAACAATTCCCCACCGTAAGTACACATTAATGACCTAAGACACGAAACGAGTGGTTTGTGTGAGAAAACGAACAGTATTTATATCGTTTTTACCTCTTGTAAACAATCACATCCAAGTTGAAGGGGGCACGCTATCTGGTGTGTGAGCGCGTTCTGGCTTATTGATGCGCCGGCGCTACTCCCGGAAAGCGCCAGACGTGATCCATTGCGCGAGCACAAGTAATTATTTTTTTTTAAACATCCCTAAACATACCTTTTTTAACCATTTCTTGTTTAAACATCGCGGATAAGCGCAAACGAGTAGCATTTCTGTTAGCCGGCTTACCTACAATCTCTGTTCTGTATAAACAATGAGTGACGTTCACGCACGAGAGATCACTTCCGGAGCTTTCTGGGAGTAGCGCCGGCACGCTCACACACCAGGAAGCGCGCGCACTTCAACTTGGACGTGGTTATTTACAAAAGGTAAAAAACAAAAGGTCATCAATGTGTACTTACGATGGGGAATTGTTTAATTTGAATCTGTGCGTTTTCTTTTGTGAGGTGACCATAGGCATGCATTATATGACTGACAGACAAGAACGGTTGGACCTAAAAATATCAAAATTGAAACTACTGCGGAAACAAAGACACCTACATATTGGATGCCCTTGGGGTAAGCTAAAACATATCAAAACTTAATTTCAAAGTGAACTATCCCTTTAAGTTCAGAAAACTATTAGTAATTCTTACTAAACATTTTCTTAACTCAGGGGGTTTGTTTCAACAGGCAAATGTGCTTTCAACGCTAATCGAAAATACAAAATTGTACATTACATCTAAAGTACATTTACAGACAGAAATCTAAATAAATAAAAACATTCAATTAACTTTCACACCAAGAAAAATAAATTAACTAAAAAGCCACTACACATCCCATATTTAATAAATAAATGATATGTGAGAGCTCAGAGTGGAAATATGGTATACGCACCATATACAGTATATGCCTATAAATATATCAATTGTCAAAAACAAAAGAAAAAGGGCCAAAAAAAAAGAGACAGGAAAAATGTAACATACATGTAACAAAAGCATAAAAGTAAAACAGGAATTGTGTGTACAGAATAAAATTCAATATAAACCAAAACATTACCTGTGCCCTGACAAGCAACATATTCTGACATTAGACTAAAAATAAACACAGATGAATGGCACAGTATGATTATAAAAAGGCCATATAAAAGAATGCAGTTAACACATACAAGATAAATTTAAAACTAAAACATACTTTTGAAATTCAATGCAGTGATACGATTTGTTCAACACACCAGTACAAAGTTTAAAGAGATTACTATTCTGTACACCACTGACACGCTAGTAAGATATGTGTTCTATCAAAACTTCTGCTGCTTCTACATCAGTTGCATCTACACAGCTGTAGTCCTCTGTTTCATATAATTCACTATTCACAATTATTATGCTCACAGTTCTAGAACACAGTGGCAGCTAAAGGGGACTTAGAATTAGAATTGATTGACCCAGTAATGCACAAAATTGTGTTTGCAAACACCTTTTTCTTTTGTATAAATGCAGTTATAATAATAATAATAGGTCTGGTTGCGATTACAAACAGATTGAACATGTTTACAAAAAGTCAGTTTTGACTGATAATGCTGTCATCAAACATGACAAAAAAATATTTTACCCATTTAAAAATATAGTTTCTTACAGCCCGTTTCCGCCACTGAATAAAAATAAAAAAGGTAACTGTGACTTTTTATCTCACAGTTTTTTTTTTTCTGCCAATTCTGACTTTTCTCATACCTGTGATATAAACTCACCATAACGTTTTTTTTCTCAGAATTGTGATATAAACTCGCAACTGCGAGTTATAGTCAGAATTGCAAGAAATAAACTCACAATTCTGAGAAAAAAAAAGTTACAATTCTGAGGTATTAACTTGCAAATATGACTTTTTTTCTCAGAATTGTCAGATATAAACTTGTAAATATGACTTTTTTTTTTATCAGAATAGCGTGATATAAACTTGCAATTGCGATTTCTGAGAAATTCTGAGAAAGAAGAACTTTGAACTGGACTTTAACTCGCAATTGCAAGTTTATAATCAAAATTGAGAACAAAAGTCAAAATTCTATTAAAAAAAAAAAAAAAAAATTACGAAAAAGTAAATTTGCAATTGATGAAAAGGTTTGTTTTTCGCACAATTCTTGACTTTATTTCTTGCAAATTTTAGTTTATATTACGCAACTTTTGTCTTTTTTTCTCAGAACTGAGATAAACTACAATTCTGAGAAAAAAAAAGTCAATTGTGAGTTTATATCACAGTTCAAAGGAAAAAGTCAGAATTGCGAGATGTAAACTTGCATTTGCAAGAAAAGTCAGAATTGTTAGATGTGAACTTGGAAATATGATTTTTTCACAAAAATGTGAGAAATAAAGTCGCAATTCTGAGAAAAGTTAGAATTGTGAGGTATAAACTCGCAAATATTACCTTTTTTTCTCAGAATTGCATGAAATAAACTTGCAACTGCGAGTTAAGTCAGAATTGTGAGGTATAAACTCTTAATTCTGAGAACATATAAGTCTTTTTTTCCCCTTAAAACTGGACTTTATAACTCACAAATGTGAGTTTTTATCTCAATTCTAAAAACAAAAGGTAGAATTGCATTAATATAGTCAGAATTGCAAAAAAAAATTCGCAATTGCAAAAAAGTTTGCTTTTTTATCTTGCAGTTCTGACTATTTCTAGCAATTGTGATTTTATATCACGCAATTTTGAGAAAAAAAGTCAGAATTGTGAGCTTATACCTCGCAATTCTTATTTTATAACTCACAATTGTTTATATCTCGCAATTCTGAGAAAAAAAAATTGTGGAATAAAAAGTCGCAATAATTTTTTTTTTTTTTTCGGTGGAAAATGGCTTCTGTGGTTTCAAAGTTCAAAGTTCACCTTTTAAAGTTAAAATTTAAAATGAATTTTCCTGCATTAAATAGAAACTATCAAACCAAGTGGCATCTGCAAACAAATGAGGCTTGACCTTTCCTCAGAACTAAGCATTTCTTTCAATTATGTTTAATCGACTAAAATCAGTTTCCCATGGTTTACATCAGAGTAACCTCAAAAACCTTGGCAGAAATGTTTTGCTTAAAAAGTGTGCTTGTGCTATCAGCCACTTGGTTTGCTATTCTGCTATATAATGCAGTCACATTCATATATGCAACCCTGAACCACAAAACCAGTCTTAAGTAGCACATGTATATTTGTAGCAGTATCCAAATATACATTGTATGGGTCAAAATTCAAAAAATCATTAGGATATTAAGTAAAAATCATGTTCCATGAAGATATTCTGTAAATTTCCTACCATAAATATATCAAAACTTATTTTTTGATTAGTAATATGCATTCCTAAGCACTTTATTTAGACAACTTTAAAGGCAATTTTATCAATATTTCGATATTTTTGCACTCCCAGATTCCTGATTTTCAAATAGTTGTATCTCGGCCATACATCAATGGAAAGCTTATTTATTCAGCTTTCAGGTGATGTATAAATCTCAAAAAAATTACCCTTATGACTGGTTTTGTGGTCCAGGTTCACATATGTTTAAAGCGTTACTCCACCCAAAAATGAAAATTGTGTCATTAATCAGTTACCCCCATGTCGTTCCAAACCCGTAAAAGGTTTGATCATCTTCGGAACACAATTATGAAATACGTTGTCAAAATAGTCCATCTGCCATCAGTGGTTCAACCATAATTTTACGAAGCTACGAGAATACTTTTTGTACGCAAAGAAACCAAACCTACGATTTTAGTCAACAATTTGTCTCATCTATGTCACCGTAGCGCCATTTTAGAAAGCATCCACTGGACGTAAACAACGTACGCTGTTCTATATCAGCCACAATACATGGATATGTTTTCTAAATTCGAACGAAAACAGCGCATCCGTGTGTTGTGGCTGATACAGAACAGCGTACGTTGTTTACGTCCAGTGGATGCTTTCCAAAAATGCGCTACGGTGACATAGAGGAGACAAATTGTTGACTAAAATCGTTAGTTTTGTTTTCTTTGCGTACAAAAAGTATTCTCATAGCTTCGTAAAATTATGGTTGAACCACTGATGGCAGATGGACTATTTTGACAACGTATTTCATATGTTTCTGGGCCTTGACAGTGTAATGTACTTGGCAGTCAATGGGACAGTCAAAAAGCTACCGGATTTCATCCAAAATATCTTAAATTGTGTTCCGAAGACGATCGAACATTTTACAGGTTTGGAACGACATGGGGGTAAGTGATTGATGACAAAATTTTCACTTTTGGGTGAACTATCCCTTTAACTGTGGCTTAAGTGTCCAAATATGTTTTGTGGGCACTGTATCTTTGCAAATTTGCACAAAACTACAACATAAGCTTAGGCATGCAAACCAGCCCACAGCGCACAAAAATCGCAAAGAATGCTAATTTGCACAGCTGTAGGCTAACAGGAAACAAAAGGTGCTTGATCATTAGTTTAATTGAGGCATGTTGATTTGAATGATTTTGATTGCCAGGCTTTGTTCCTCTGAAAGAAATCTAGCCTTCACACAAAACACATTAACAAATGACACAATATCATAATCCAGCACATTATCCCAACTTCATCTGAAGTAAACTGTGCCCAGGAACTATTAAAAATCCAACCAGAACCACAACATCCCAAGCCCTGTAATATCCCAGTGACCTCTAATGACACCCTGACCTTCTAGCTGGCGCCAACGACTATCAAAATGAACTGCCGCAGACTGTAAATGGGGCTAAAGTGCACTGCTGGTGGTCTGCCAGGGTGACACTGCTGGCACTTTACCCACAGCTGATGCTAAATGGAACAGGACGTGACCTGTTCATGTAGCAGAGCCACCTTTCTGCTATAGTAAATGTGCAAAACCTAAACTCTAAATACTAAGTAACTGATTACATATCCAAAGTCTTCCCATCATTCCTGACTAAATCAGACTAGTTTTTGTTTGAATGCATTATATTTACTGAAGTATCCCAATAACTAGGTTGCACTCTTTGGTAACAGGCCATTTACTAAGATAGTAACTAAGTAACTGCGTCTTTCTTTAATACCTTAGGTGCCTTTTGCTTTCACGAACATTACAATTCTCAAAACAATGACATTTTTTGCTGCTGGATGTGAAGTTCATGTCTCCCGCTAATACCCGTTGTTCAAGTCAACAAATCTAAAAAAGTATGGCTATAAAAACAGCATCATGAGCAGATGATAAAATGGATATCTAGAAAAATAAAATTCTTTGTATCCTACATCCGGGACCCATGGATCTGGAACAGCTGCAAGAGAGTTAGAAAAAAAATATTATAAACACAGAAATACGCTACCGTTCAAGTGTTTGTGGTCTATAAGATTTTTTTTAAGGGAACGCAGGGTATTAAGATTTGTATGGCTTAATAAAACATGAAATATGTAGTAGAAAACCCATAAAAGATTTGTTATTTTAAAAATCCACATCGTTTTATACATATTTTCAGTCCAAGGGTAACTAGAGAAGCAATTTAAGTCTGCTTTACTAGTGAAATAAACAGGCGAAAATATATATATAAAACTTCCTAAAGACTTGCGTCTTTGTTCTCCCCACTTTAGCCCTGATGTCTTGAGGTTTTAAGAAGACCACAGCTATTTAAAGAGCTTACAAACTGCAGAGACAAATGCTAGATGCCATTCTGGCAGGATATAAACATGTCGACACTTGTCATGACAATGCAGCCACAAAAGGAGTTTCTCAGCGCAGATTTCTCTCCATATCTGGATATTTCGATTCTTTGTGGGGAAAAATCAATTGCAAGGCATTTGGTTTAAATATCCATTGCTCTTTAAAGTAGCTGTGATCCTCGTATAAATCAGTATTTAATTCTCCAAGTTGCTTTTTCCGAGTTGTGTCGTGGCAAAAAAAGCAACAGTGCAGCCATTTTATGTTAGTTCATAGTTCAAAATATATATAAAACAATGTGGATTTTTAAAATAACATTAATCTTTCATGGGTTTTCTACTACATATTTCAGTAAGAGACATCATTTACGTTACATTAAGCCATACAAGCCAGGGCAGGGTTCGTACAGATAGTGTAAAATAAAATACCTTTAGACTTTCAAGGACTTTTCAAGTACTTTTACTTTTTAGATGATCAAGGACTTCAGAGATCTCACTTATCAACAGTGTTACTTTTAAAAGTAATGCATTACAATATTGAGTTACTCCCTAAAAAAAGTAACCAATTACGTTACTTAGTTACTTTTTATAAAAAGTAATGCGTTACATTACTTTTGTGTTACTTTTTAAATCTGAGCAGGGCTTTTTTGTATTTATATCAAGTGTGCTGCACAAGTCTTGAAAAGTGAAGCCAAAACGTTTCGATCGCCCCCCAGGTGGCTGGTCTCAGTATAGTTCATAAACCCCGCCCTCTCCATGCAATCTAACGGGACATGAGCCAAACTAAATAATAAAATTTCACTTCAAATAATTGTATTCCAAAGATGTTTTTTGTCATTTTATGTTGTTTTTATAACTCTGATGTAAGTTCAAGTGTTCGTTTTTTTAAATAAGTTTGGTTTTAGTTAGTTATGTGATGCTATAAAAACGGGAGCTTGACGTCATGATTGACAGCTAAGTGAACTGAGGTGCCAACAGACTTTTTCAGGATCTGCATTAGGAGATCGCGTTTTATTGACCTTATTTTAACACAAGCCTCTGGTACAGCAATAAGTAAACAAAAATTGTAGCAGTCAGGCTAATTAGGGGTGTGTGCCTGCGATCAATTCTGCGGGAGTGGTCGGCGCCGATAGCCTCGTGGGCAGTGCGCCGACATATAGTGCTGTTGCGCTACGGGCGTCCCGAGTTCGAATCCCGGCTCGAGGACCTTTCCCGACCCAACCCCCTTCTCTCTCTCCCACTTCACTTCCTGTCAATAATGATCTGTCCTACTTCAATAAAGCCAGAAAGGCCAAAAATAAATCTTTAAAAAAAAAAATTAAAAAATTCTGCGGGAGTGTGGGCGGGACGCGGCTCCACTTTGCTCGCTATTGCGCAGATGTGGGTA
Organism: Cirrhinus molitorella; assembly: GCA_033026305.1. Taxonomy (NCBI): domain Eukaryota; kingdom Metazoa; phylum Chordata; class Actinopteri; order Cypriniformes; family Cyprinidae; genus Cirrhinus; species Cirrhinus molitorella. Next base: position 19,856,292 of record CM065136.1, on the reverse strand, counting down.
CCGAGTTCTCTACTGTGCAGACTCTGGTCCCAAATCAGCGCAATATGTCCGCGCCCTATTGGGGCGCTGACGGCTTCACTTTTCTTCAATGGAAGAGAGTAAAGGTGCGTTGTCCATCTTTTTTACAGTCTATGATTTATTTTATATATATATATATATATATATATATATAAGTTCTATTTTTGGCAAATGTAAAAGCCTTTTCACAACAAAAGCCTCATGCTTAGAGAAAAGTGAATTCATGTCTGTATAGTAAACCTAAATCAAATGTCAAAAAAGGAAAACTGTTAGATTATCTTGAGTAATTTTTGCTTATTAGTATGGATGAATTGGATCATCGAAGGTCGGCAGCAAAGACAGTGGTTAATAAAATGGGATTAGACACATAAAGGACATTTTTATTATTTAACATATAATTATTGCAGGTTTGCATCATATTCTGAGTTGAATTTCACTGTTCTTATTCATTTTGAGGAATACTGGATCTTTTTTTTGTGAGTGAGATGAATTAATGCACGTTGACATTTATTCTAGAACTAAAGTAACATCTTACTGCTGATTTCTCTTAACATGGGAACAGGAGAGATTTTAATCAATAAACTGGCATTACTTATTTAAAGTAACTCAGATATTTTCTTGTCAATTAAAAAGTAATGCGTTACTTTACTAGTTACTTGGAAAAAGTAATATTATTATATAACTTGCGTTAATGCGTTACCCCCAACACTGCTTATCAAACAATGTTGTCTTTAAAATTCTAAAAAAGATAAATAGATAAATAAAAACATACTAATAAAAATGGCAAAAATAAAGTGAAGCATATGCAAAGTATCACTAATAAAGTATTACAAAGTATACTACACTTTTACTATAGAATATCCATGCTTTCTTATAAGATTTGTGTATACTTTATTGCTTTTTTTGTTCTTTTGTTTTTTATAACTGTACTGCCTTAATGGTTTGATGTTTTCTGCTGTTCAAAACAAAATTCACCTGTTCTGAAACAAATGATTTGCCATATGCGCTCCAAGGTCCCAATCTGAAATCTGAAGTGATTCAGGCTGAGAAGTTCCAATTTACAGCAAAAGATTTATGAGCCAACTCCGAAGTTCCAATCTTTGGAACGTGTATTCAAAAAAAAATTATTTGAATCATTCAATTCGCTAAATGATTTACAAACCCGTTCTGATTTAAGGGTGTGTTCAGACTTATGGTCAAACATGGAGCAATGAGGAGCTAACGGGCCTTGAATTTACAGATGGTGAAAATAAAATCAAATACACGCAACAATGAGCATGCTTAGTCCAGCTGCACCTTTTTTTTTTTGGAGTGTGAGTTCCGTCACAAAATATACATAATTCAAACCAAACAATTTGGTTGTGAACATATTACTATGCTTTTAGGTTCGGTATCTTTAGGTTCGCTGTCAAAAATGCCAGTGTGAACACTAAGTGGGCCAGGACTGAACTACAAGTGTGAGCACACCCTAAATCAAATGATTTGCGATATGCACTCCGGAGTCCCGATCTGTATCAAATGAATCGCGATACGCGAAGTTCTGATCTAAATCAAATTATTTGTGATATGCGCTCAGAAGTCCCCATCTGAATCAAATGATTCGCAATACAAAGTTCTGATCTAAATCAAAATCACAATACACAATTTGAAGTCCTGATCTAAGTCAAATGATTCGTGAACCCGCTCCAAAGTCCCAGTCTAAATCAAATGATTTGCAATACACAATGTGAAGTCTCAATCTGAAATAAATGATTTGCGATACGCAATCCGATTGGAGTGCTTCGAAACTGTGAATAATTTTGCGCAGTGGTTAAACTGATTCCATTTAAAAAAGCTCAAATTTCACCCATCTCTACATGCTTTTAAAGATCATTACAAATGATGTTGAAATGAAAAAAATCAATGGCTCTTTTGATTTGGTTTTTGCTAGTGAATCGCTTGAAATTAGCAATCAAAGGTTTCAATCAGTTAGAGTGGTTCCAGTATAAATGACTCAATTGATTTGGTTTATCAGTTCATCTTTTTGCATCTTCAGCCATGTTTACATCACATTTGCCTTGTCCAAATACCCACACTTGGCCACTTGAAGGTGCGTATGTGCAACAGGAAGTGTGCAAGTCCAAGGTCCAAGTGCAGTGCCCTTAACGTACACTAAATCCACACCATCTTGAATACCGCTTCGGAGTGGTATTCGAGGCTTAGTGCATCCCATCATGCTCTGGAAACAACTCGTCAGACTTTTTGCAGAGATGTAATTGAAATATTAATATAATACTTAAGATATTAATAATTTGGTAGAAACACAAAGTGTTGCACGTTTTATTGGTGCAAAGATGAGTAGTGGTGATATTTATTTCATACAACATTTGCAACTGCTTTTTATCACTTAATTATAAGCACCACAAATTAAATTGATTAATCTGTTATAGGGACTACTGAACAGACACTTTGAAGTTGATTTTAAAATGCAAAGTATTGAAAATAAAGCTCTGAATTTTTTTTTTTTTACAACAATGTAAGTGTGTCCCATCAGGTAATGAAAGGTTCGACACACACTTGAGGTCTTCATCCTCACTTCAACACTTATAAAAATAAACAGCAAATACATCATATAAGTGGTTAAGTGCCTTGCAAAGAATGCAAGTGTGGGTATTTGAACAAGGCAATTGTCAGTACTACTACTGGCTTAGCTTGCTAGTTTTCTGACATTAACTGAAATAAGTGAAAAAAGTATGATGTGTTTTTGTTGTTTTTTTGCGTGAAAAGATGTGCTTACCTTTTCAGGAATATTTTTTTCAAAGGTTTTCAAAAAGTCAAATTCAAGTACTTTAAGCACCGTATACGAACTCTGCCGGGCTTCCCTTTAAATAATTAATTATATTATGTTCAGAAATAATGCATCAAATTTTAAATTGGAATAATATTTCACTACATTGCTGTTTTTGCTGTATTTTTTTATCAAATAAGTGCAGCTTTGGGTGAGCATAAGAGACTCCAAAAAGTGTATAAAAAAAAAATAAATAAAAAATAGTGCAGTGTATCAACAGAAATGTATAATTAGTAAATTTCTATTATGGATAGTGTAGAGTGTGAAATATGCTTCCTTGTATATTCCTTGTAATACAAAGGTAATTTTTGCTGAAGATGTGGATATGGGTGGAGATGGCAATGACTCAATGGCAATTTATGGAACAGACACTGTGCTAAATATTGAGGAGTCATTCGGTTGAGTCATTCGGTCACCATTTGTGGTCTGATGACCCTTGCTAAAAATCCCATTTTAAAGCTATATTTATTCATGTTGCACAATAGTTTGTCTGTACACTTAGGAATTGTGTTTAAAATAATAGTTACAAGGGAAAATCATGCTTGGGAGTTACTAGGAGGTAAAGGCTATTACATTTCAGTGCACTGTTCTCACAAAAGGCAAGTAAAGCTACAACAACCTTAAATAAGATGACTATTTTTAGTCAATTTAACATCCACCTCTTTCTTCAACGCGGAAGTAAGCCTATGGGTGAGACTTCCGGTTCATTATCCGCTATAGAGAAATAAGAAGAATAACAACGTGCAGAAATCTGTAAAACTGTTTGCACAACAAACCAGTGTGTTCATACTTAATATAATACATTAATATAACATGGTAAGACACTAATTTGCAATATCAAGCAGCAAAACAAGCTGTTTTGTACAGTTAAAAATAGCTGGACGCAGATGAGACCAGAAGCCAGACCCATAAATGTCCACACCCACTCTTATGGGAAGAAATAGGTGGATTGTTTAATTTGATGCACTGAAATGCAACTTACCTGAAATATTAGAATTTTGTACATCTACCACTAATACAACCAACATGACGGTATTTCCTCACCAATTCCTTTGCCACAAGTTTCTGCTAATCTCTAATCCACTCATTGGGGGTGGCATTTCTTTCTCCCTCTTCCTCCTCATCCTCCTCCTCTTCCTCCCTCGCTCCATCCTCCTCCTGTGTGTCCGAGGTCTAGTTGTGTTATGAGTGGACAACAGGGTGAACAGAAACCGCAGGGATCGCAGCACGACAGATGATGGCATAGCAAAAAATGAAAAAGATTTATGAATATGTGAAGAGTAGGTGTGCAAATGGATCAAGGCTACTGATGTGGAATGAAATGAAAAGATGCAGATTTTGTTGGTTGTAAGCATGTTTTTGAGGAATGAGTCACTGGATCTGTGCTTTACAGTGTTTGTAAGATGGCACAATCAAAAATGGATAGCGTATAGTGAGTTTGTGTCTGTAGGTGCTCCAACCTTAGTCTTGTGGCTCTGTTCTGTCCCCAAACCTCCACCTGAGGTGTGCAGCTCTTTTGAAACCACACAGAGAAATTCAGCCTGGTCCTCTGTTCCATAGCTGTAAGATGAGCCAATGTTCACCATCTTGAAAAGCAAGGAACAGCCAAGACAGAGAAAGAGACAGAGAGAGGTCTTTCATCATGAGAGATACTTGAGATTGGAGGAAGGGGTAAGGAAATTGAGGAGAACATTAAGATGGATCCAATGCCTGGTCAGCTGTACCAAAAACATCTCTACTGATTTCAACAGAGATTGGTCAGGTTGGTCACAATTAAAAAAAAAGTACAATTTATATAATTTTTTTAACCTCAAATGCTCGTCTTGTCTAGCGTTGTGCATGCATACTCTGTGCTACAGTTAGGGTATGTCGAAAAACTCCCATCTCATTTTCTCCTTGACATGAGGGTGAGTAAATTATCAGGAATTTTTTATTCTGAAAGTGGAGTAATCCTTTAAAGGGAAATTTAAGGAAAACTTGTCAGGTGTGTTGCTGATGCAGGGTCAGAAAGCTCTCAGATGTCATCAAAAATATCTTAATTTGTGTTCCAAAGATGAACAAGTAATTAATGACAGAATTTTCCTTTTTGTGTGAACCATTCCTTTAAGCCTGATTAATTTAAGCCTTTTTCCGTAATTATTCACGATGAAAGCATAAGTTTTGTGTAAACTAATCATTTTTTACAATTAAAGGTTATAGATGTTTAGTATTGATATATTTAAAAGTTGAACCTTTTAAATGTTGGTCTATGAACACATGCAGTTGGATGTTTTTGGATGTTGCATAATACATTGCAAGGGTCTAGTTCAAATGGATAATTTGCCCAAAAATGAACATATATGTTATAATTTACTGATGCTCATGTTATTCTAAACCTGTATGAATTCTTTCTTCTGTGCAGCACAAAATAAAATATTTTTGTCCATACAATGGACCTTTGAAATTTCTTTGTGTTTAACAGAAGAAAGAAATTTACACAGTTATGGAATGGCATGATACCGAGTAAAAGGACAATAATCATTTTTGGGTGAACTGTCTCTTTAAAAGGTTAGTTCACCAAAAATTTTAATTCTGTCATTAACTACTGACCCTCATGTTGTTCCAAATGCGCAACCTTTGTTACCTTGTTACCTTTGTTCTTGTTCAGAACACAAATTAAAATATTTTTGAAGAAATCCGAAATCTTTCTGATCCTCCATCAGGGTTGCCAGGTTTTCACAACAAATCCCACCTAACTGCTACTCAAAACTAGCCTAATCACATTCTCGGGTGTAAACTAAATTTTTTGGTGGGATGCCGTTGGTAAAATTTGCATTCCAGCAGCTAAATATTACGTTATTGTGGTCGCTTCAACCCGTAGACATAAAAAAACAGCCCACGGCAAGTGTTAAAGTAGCCCAATTATGCAGGAAAACCACAGACTTGGCAACATTGTCCTCTATTAAAAACAACAAAACTACCACGTTCAAAGCCCAGAAAGGAATTAAGGACATTGTTAAAAAGTAGTTTTTGTTTAGCTGTTTATGCAGGGTCAGATAGCTCTCGGACTTCATTAAAAATATGTTAATTTGTGTTCCGAAGTTGAAGAAAGGTCAGCTGGTTTGAATGAGTGAATAATTAATGACAGAGCTTTCATTTTTTGGGTGAACTACCCCCCCTTTAAGAAACACGTCTAATTGCTATATGGTAGACCATAAATCAGTCTTATTACTTTAAATATATATTTTTTCTCATGTCTAATTATCATTGGGGATATGCAAAACTACACACTGACAGAATAATATCATATGATTTGTCATTTTACAAGAAAAACAAAACAAAAACCGCATAATATGATTAAGACAGTTTGGTGCAACTGACCATGTAAAATCCAGTTGAATACAAATAGTAAAAAGTTTAATTTCACACTTTAGCTATGTTACTGGACTCTGAATCTGAGGGGAGAATTGGACACTGGGAGCATTAGGAACAGGGGAAGGGAAATCGACTCAGTGTCAGTCCAACCCACAGTCCAGAGCAGTCCGGGGCGGGGTTTTCGGCAGGCGCGCACGCTGACCTGCTCAAACTTCCAGCCGTCCGACATGGTGGACACCATCTGGGTCAACTCCTCTTCCTGACACTGCAACACCCGGTACACGTGCTTTGGTGGTACCTGCTGTATGAGAGACAGAGAGAGAGAGAGAGAGAGAGAGAGAGTGAAGACTGGTGAAGTGTAAAAAAGGAATGTGGTGGGAAGTAGAGGATGATGCCAAAAGGCAAGTACAGAAAGAAAAGCAAGAGTAGGCGGGAAACCGACGGCTGTTGCATAAGCACACAAATATAGTCGTTAATGTACAGTAGTAACTGAGATGGACAGAAATACAGTGCTGAGAAAGTAAAGGAGCTGAAAAATGGATACTAACGGGTAAAAAATTAAGCTACGTGGAGGCATGATAAAGACCCTGCTCATTACCTGTGTGGCCTTGGAGTCTCGCTCAAGAATCCTCTCTTTGATTAATTTAATCAGCGGCGTGATGTTGTAGAATTCTGCCTCCTCCAATACACCTGAAGGCACAGAGACACTTTGCTTTTAAAAACTGAACTTAGATTTTGTCACAGTTATGTGTTGTTTCAACTAGATATTCTCCAATACTGAAATTCCAAGTAAATCAAGAATAAAACACTAAAAGCTAAAATTAATTGTTGTAAAAGCTAGAGAATTTAGGTATCACTAAATTATAGTGTACAGTATTAAAAAAAGGATATTCATTTTGAGATTTGCTAAATATTACATTCAGGGTTTTTTTAATTATTAGTGTTTTTAAAGATCAAATTTAAGTGAGTCATAGTCAAAGGTATTATAAACGTAAAAAAAATAGGGAAATGAAAATGTACAATAAAATATCCAAAATTATCCAAAGATGTGAAATTTCATGGCAACTCAATACTAAAACTAGAATACAAATGAATAAAAACTAAATAGAAATATAAAAAAAGTACAAAAACTTAAAAATAAAATTAAAACGCTAAATATAAAATAAAAACAAATTCAAAATATTAAATATACAGTAAATATAAAACATCAGCTGGGGAAAAAATGTTTTGAATTTTAAGCTCAGGGCAAATTTGACTTATTTTGTCTTCTGGGAAACATAAAAGTATCTTCTGTAGCTTCTGAAGGGCAGTACTAAATGTAAAAATATGATATTTAGGCAAAATAAGAAAACTGTACACATCTTCATTCTGTTCAAAATTTTACACCCCTGGCTGTTAATGCATCTTTTTTCCTTCTGGAACTTCAGTGAGCGTTTGAACCTTCTGTAATAGCTGCATATGAGTCCCTCAGTTGTCCTCAGTGTGAAAAGAGGAATCTCAAAATCATTGGAAAGGGTTCAAATACACAAAAATGCGGGAAAACCAAAGAATTTGTGGGAGCTGAAGGATTTTTCTGATGAACAGCAGACAGTTTAACTGTTCAGGACAAACAAGGGACTCATGAACAACTATCACTAAACAAAAAAAACACAGATGTGGTTGTAACAACACAGTATTAAGAATCAAGCGTATGTAACTTTTGAACAGGGTAATTTTTATGAATTCAACTATTATTTTCTGTGGTGGACTATATTTAAATGTCTCTGATGTGAAATATCTTATTCAGGTCAGTACTAAAAAAAAAAAATAACATGCATTTTTTATGATTTGTCTTATTTTGGTAAAATAATTAACATTTTGCAGACTCTGCAAAATCTATGTAAACTTTCGACCTTAACTGTATAGTGCTATAATATTAAAACATACAACAGTTAAGAAAGTGAATTAACAGACCTTCTTCTGCCAACTCCTTGTTATAAACCAGCTTCCCATGTCGCAGATAGTTGAGTATGGGACCAAAATAGGTGGGATCTCGGTCAATCACATAAGCACCCGTTTCATCCTAAACAAAGAGATCACAAGTCTCTCAAAATGTATAAATATCATTCCATCAAATATGTAGGCCTGATATAATAAAAAAATAAATAAATAAATACACATTGTTCAATCATGATACATTTAACATTTTACTAATATGAGATATTGTTAATATTTAAAAATGTGGTAACTGTTTGGAAATCCCCTATGTAAATGAAACACTGCCTCAGTGCTGAAGTTCAGTGTTGTTTAACAGATGTACAGGATGCAATGAACAGTACAGAACCCCAGGGGATAAAAATGTGACTTGGCACAAGAAAAAAAACACATTAAGGAAAAGGGCATGTGGAATGTGGCATTGAGCGCAGGTCACATTAGCATGGCCACAGTCATTGTCCCAGAATGACTGAGGGTCTCCTCTGTGCAATGAATTAACCTTAAGATCTCAGCACATCTCTAGCAAGAGCAGGACATCATGTAGGCTACAACATGCCCTACAGAGAACATTACACAACTGAGCCCAGAGCATGAGCACTCAAAACCCACAAAGAGCAATAAGAGAAAAAGAGAGTGCACAGAAGCAGGTGAAAAAGGAAGATGTTGGCATAACAGAAAGCTCAAGACTGAATAGAACATTGCACTGCAATGTTATAAAAGCACTATAACAGAGAAAAAAGAAAGCATGAACATGAACAACATATTTATGTATAAAAAGCAGCACCACTCATGAACGCTTGTTGTAGACTGACACGGAACAGAAGAATGAAGTTGTTGAATAAAGTTGTTATTTTTGGTTTCTACGCACACAAATAGTGTTGTCATATAGGGCTGCCCCCTAATAGTCGACTAAGCGTTATTTGACCAGAAAAGGCTTGGTCGACCAAAATTTTATTAGTCGTTTAGTCGCAGAAATAAATAAATAAATCTCACGGAGAGATCATTAATGGCTATAGTCTGTGTGGTAATAGTAATACCGTATACATTGGGCAGTACATCCAACATTCGCCTGTCATTCATCAACCTCAAATATGGCTTATTGTCTGAAATGTAAGTAGTAGCATGATCCAGTATCCACTCACTGCTGAAAAAGCCGGACTTTTTGTTCAGTCCTGAGTTCTGCAAGCTATTTAATCCTCTCATTATAACAAAGCCTTTAGACGCGCATGTAGATTGCACGTTCAGTAAGTACCTCAGAGAGTTTCACGCGCCGGTTAAAACGAAACCGAAAGCAAAACGCGCGCACGCATTCAAAAGCAATTTTAATATCCCGCGTTCAGAGAGCGACTATCCCAATGCGTGCAAATTAGGCTATATACATGTATATATTAAAAAAGTTTGAAAACCACTGACCTAAATGTAAAACATCTTTTTGAAAGATGCATATTCGTGTACACTCACAATAAAAACGAAACATTGTGCTTTTGTAAAATAATGAAAGCAAACAGGATGTGCTTTCTGTCGTTTCTTTTCTGTGAACTTGAGCGCGAAACTCAGTGACATTTAAAATAGATCTATAGGGAGTAAAATTTCTACTTTCTCAGATTATGTAATAGCCTACATATGAAACATGCATTCAGGCGCATCACAACTGCGGAGATGCCGCGTCGCCGACTTCATCTCTTAAGCCGAAAACAAAGAATGCACTACTTTATCAATATATTATTAAAATGTTAATGTAGTCTACTTATTGTTTTTCCCTGACACATCTATAAGCAGTACATCTGCGGTGCGCTGTGGCAAGCTTTATGTGTGCTTAAGCAGTTATTAGGATATGTAGGCAATTAAAGGCTCATTATAATTAAATGTTTTATTAATAAAAGATTAGTCGACTAATGCTTAAAATGAATGACTACTAGTCGATTGCTGTCTATGCAGATAATGTACTCACCCCCTTGTCATCCAAGATGTTTATGTCTTTCTTTCTTCAGTCGTTTAAGGAAAACATTTCAGGATTTCTCTCCATATAATGGACTTTGCACCAAAGTTTGAACTTCCAAAATGCAGTTTTTAACCTCAAATGCTCATCTTGTCTCGTCTCTGTGATGCGCATGCGTAGTCTGTGTGATCCGGGTCAATACAGTTAGGGTACGTCCAAAAACACCCATCTCGTTTTCGTCTTTAACTTCAAAATCGCTGTTTTACCTTTTTTTTTGTAAAGGGCGTTTGATCTTCTTTGTATGTTCACTTTGTAAAGACTGGGTTGGTACTTCTGCAGCGATGTAGGACGATTTTGAAGTTGGAGAAGAAAATAAGATGGGAGTTTTTCAACATACTCTAACTGTATTGACCCGGATCACACAAACTACACATGTGCATCGCAGAGACGAGACAAGACAAGACATTCAAACTTGGGGGCACCATAGAAGTCCATTATATGGAGAGAAATCCTGAAATGTTTTTCTCAAAAAACTGAATTTCTTTACAACTGAAAAAAAAGAGACATGACCATCTTGGGTGACATTACCTGTAAATTTTCATTCTGAAAGTGAACTAATCCTTTAAGTACTTGTCTCTTATGCTCAACCGGGCTGCAGTTATTTGATCAAAAATGAGTGAAAACTAATATTTTGTAATAATTGTCTTTTTATTTTAATCAGGATTCTTCATTGTTCTTCATAGTAAGTTCAAAAGAATTATTAGTATTTATTTATAGAATTATTTGAAAGTTTACATATAGTTTACAGTTTATTTATTAGTTTATATTAGTGCTGTCAAACGATTAATCGCATCCAAAATATAAGTTTTTGTTTACATAATATGTGTGTACTGTGTATATTTATGATGTATAAATAAATACACACGCATACAGTATTTATTTTGAAAATATATACATGTACTCACATGTATATATTTATATACATATAATTTATACTATATATAAACATATTTAATATATAAAGATAACATTTTATATATTTTTCTTAAATATATACATGCATGTGTGTGTATTTATATATACATAATACACATATTTTATGTAAACAAAAACTTTTATTTTGGATGCGATTAATCGTTTAACAGCACTAGTTTATATATAGTTTATAAAAGTTATAATAAATATCGTTTTTTATTTGAATACATTTTGAAATGTAATTTATTCTTGTGATTTCAAAGCTGAATTTTTTAGTATCATTACTCCAGTCACAAGACCCCTTCAGAAATCATTCTAATATGCTGACTTGCGGCTCAAAAAACATTAATATGTTGAAAACAGCAGAGTTGAAATTTATCAGGTTTCCTTGATGAACAGAATATTCAGAAGAACAGCATTTATCTGAAATAGAAATCTTTTGTAAAAAAATCTTTTTCCTTGCTATCCTTGCATCCTTGTTAAAGTATTAATATCTATATTTTTTTTCCCCCAAAAAAGCTCCAAGCTTTTGAACAGTACTGTTTAATGTTACAAAAGTGTTTTATTTAAGATAAATGCTTATCTTTGGATCTTTCCTTCTAAAAAAAAAAAAGTCCTTCTACTGTTTTAAATAATAATAATAATAATAATAATAATAATACATAAAAATTAGGGCTGCACGTTTTGGGAAATTTTCATATTGCGATTATTGAGGTCAATATTGCGATATGCGATTATAATAAATTGTATTGGGGGCACAAAATGGGGGTTCATAATTTATGAGCTTCTAGAACATTTGACCTCTTAACTGAAGTTCTTTTCACAAACTGAACATAAATTAAAACAGTATAAATAACCAAAAGATAAACAACATAGTTCTTTCTTAGTCTTATTAAGTGCAAACAATAAATGCAGCCATAATCAAAGTAGGCTACTCTCTTAATATTCAATGTGCCAATAGAGACAGACTTTTCCAAGCATGATACAGAGCTATAGACAACTACACAACCGATTATAGCTTACATGCTAATAACAGCCTAGATATGTCATGTAGCCTAATTTGGGCGCATTGGGGAGTCGCTCTCTTAAAATTGCTTTTTAATGCGCGCGCGAGTCTTACTTTCGGTTTTGTTTTAACTGTCGCGGGAAGCCTCGGCGGTGCTGAGCGTGCATTCTACAATACAAGACATTGTATTGGACAATACATGTCTCCGTTCAGTGTCAGTTATCTCAAATCCAAAATATCGTCATACAGAGGTAGAGTTTTTTTGCCTACCAGATCAGTCTCCTCGGCACTCATCTTCGTTTCGGTCTCTCAGCGCTGCGCACACAAGTGAACGTGCACGCATGCACGCCACACGTGCACTGCCTATACTGAGAGACTGTCAGATCTTTTTATTTTTATTTATTTGTTTATTTTTGTTTTGTTTACAGCACTGATGAGCAAATGAGCAAACTGTTCTCAGAAAGCATGTGTTCTCAAGTGCACACAATTAGCCTAATATAAAATAATATAATCGCACAGGCTGACATCGCGATTGCGATACGATTACAGCACTAATAAAAATGAACAGCAAATCAGAATATTAAAATGATTTCTGAAAGATCATGTGATGTTTTAAAATATATTCAAATAGAAGTAATTTTAAATAGTACAAATATTCCATTTTTTTACTGTTTTTGCTGTACTTTGGATCAAATGAATGAAGGCTTGGTGAGCACTGGCAGTGGACTGGTAGTGTTTAAAATAAGTAATGTAAAATACAATTGCATGGCCTGTATGAAATATTTATGCCTAAATCTTATTTCACCTTCCATTCATTTTGGGCCCCGCATGTCACTCACTCCAAATTCACAACATGGATGCGAACAACAAACACAGACAACAAACTAATTATCACATACAGAGTTGAAAAAGCACCAACAAATATTTTCATTAGCAGCACAAAATCTCACAGACAATAGTACAGAACATCATTTGTGCGTACACATACAAAAATCCCATTTTCGAAACAGCAAGTGCAGCAGACAGCCTCACATTAGACATGACTAGACTTGACAGCAGGCATGACAACACCTGCGCATGACTCCTGCAGTGACTCAGAAGAGACATGCTGTCCTCCCGCTCGGGATTTCACAAGAACAAGAGAATTCACAGAGGATTTTACACATAATACTACAGTATATGCCTTAAATGCACAGCATTCAAATCAGACGTGTCCGCTATCTGTCCTTGCTCATCTTGCATTAACGTTTAACTCTGCCGTTGTACAAGGAAGTATAAGAACCAGGTCCCGATGGGGAACTAGCTTCATCCCATGGGAAATACCTGGTAGGCAAACAAAGAGCTTATTAATTTCAAAACAAAACACCACAATAACCTGTTCCACGTAAAGCCCCACAGCATGCTATAAGAAAGTCAAAAAAACGATTTAAACTTCATAAATTCTGGCTTACACACATATATATTCAGAATGTTGAACTAGCTAATAAGTCAATGACAAAAAAATAAGAACAGGCAGTTCACACAAAAATGAAAATCTGTCTTCACTGCCCAACAATCACTTAACTCCATAAAATTAAAGTGATAGTTCACCCAAAAAGGAAAATTCTGTCTTTAATTACTCACCCTCATGTTGTTCCAAACCCGTAAGACCTTTGTCACAAATTAATTTTTATTAAAATTTTTTTATTAAATCCAAGCGCATTATGACCCTGCATAGGCAGCAATGCAACTACCATGTTCAAGACCCAGAAAGGTACCAAAAACATCATCAAAATAATCCATGTGACATCAGTGGTTCAACCAAATGTGCAGATTGAAGGAGAAGAATTGAATACAATTTTTGTTCTAGTGTTTTGCGCAACAAAAAGTATTCTCATAGCTTCATAAAATTACAGTTGAACCACTGATGTCACATGGACTATTTTTGTAGGAACCTTGCTGTCTATGGCGGATGAGAGAGCTCTCGGATTTCATCCAAAATATCTTAATTTGTGTTCCGAAGAAGAACAAAGCTCTTACGGGTTTGGAACCACATGAGGGTGAATAATTAATGACAGAATTTTCATTTTTGGGTGAACTAACCCTTTAAACTCTTTGAAAAGGAAAAATGCATGTAAACTACCAATGACGGACAGAGCAGGCCAGGAATAGAACAGAGAAGCCTCCATAGATATTTTTGTGCTGAGGGCTGGGAGTCTTCAAGGTGCCATGACTCTAATCTCATTAGAAGAGTGACATGAGCAGTGAGAGAGCGCACAACACCGCAGCAGCCAGTAATAACTGAGCTGTGATGGAAATCATTTACTGTGGTGATGGAGATACTTTGAGTGTGAAATAAAAGGGAATATAAGAGGATAGCTTGGGAGTGGGTGGATACTGCACCATCTGTTAAGTCAAATAGTTTTTGTATGCTTTAGTGCTGTAAGGTTAAAAGAGCAAATGGGAGCTTAAAAAAATAACATGCTGTATATACGTAAAGCTAACAACATTTCACTATAAAACCGAAAAGAAAAAAACAAACAAGAAAGAAAATGAATCTTAAAATAAAAAAAGGTTGTTGCATTTTGACCTTAATTTTTTATGATGACAAAGCATGTTTCTAATCCACTTCTTAACATTAATAAAAACTCATTCTTAATAGAGGTTAACAGTGTTTACTAATATTTCACCTACCTGACCGGAAATGCTAAGAACAAACATGAATCCTAGTGCAGTTTAGCCAACCACAAATGCAGTTTTTTGCACTCTTCTCTTTGATTTGTTTTAAAAGTCTATACACTATAAAAACAGTTTGCTGAGTTAACTTAAAGCTGCAGTCCGTAACTTTTTGGGTTAAAAATTATACAAAATAAATTTTTGAGCAAGTACATAACCAGCCAGTGTTCAAAACTATCGCCTCACTTTTAGCCCGATTCACAACGGTTAGCTTATAATAATGTTTTTTAAATTGAGTGGTACAGGTAGGTTTTCACAGGAAATTCAAGCATGCCACTGCATCATTACGTCACGTCTGTAAACATAAAGGAGGCATCCCGGCTAGTAGCTTTATCGAATGTGAGAATGCTGCAGGTGCCGGATAGTTTATGGCCTTTTCTCACAGCGGCTGAAATAATTAAATGTATCATTTTGATTCCGGAATGTAATCCAAAAAGTTTGTGTTTATGAAACATAAGTGACTGAAATTAGATTACTCCAGTTTTAAATGTGCATTTGATTGCAGATAGCCTACGTGGGATTACACAAGTTTTGTATTTTAAAGAGAACTGGTCCTAAGGAAGAATGGTTTGCTTTTTCGGCTAAAAGAATTTCTTCATATGAAATTTGAATTTTATGTCAGAGATTAGACTGTACAGAAACAGAAACGCTAATAGGCCTACACACTACATACACGTAGTTACGCAATGCTGATGTTGTTAACATGAACAATTTGAGAACAAAATCTAACAGTAATAATAACTTGCTAGTTTGATGTGATATGAGATAACCGATTGTTAGATTTAAACACCTGTAGCGTTTTTTCTCAATTGGTCATAACAAAAGTTTTAGACTTGTTACTTACTCTTAGATGACAATATTCGGTGAAAATTCTTATTTGGCCCATATTTTTGAATCTGTTAATCTGTGATTCCTAAGTACAGTGAATATCCACAACGGTGCTGTGACTGACAGCTACCAAAACCGGACCACAACCCACGCATGGAAGATAATTCCGCACTTAACTGCAATTGCAGGTTTTAAGATAAAGATGGCGACAAAGAGGCAAAACTTACAGACTGCAGCTTTAAAAAAATTTGTTACCGGGCTGCTTTCAAATTTTAAGTTCAGTTAACTCAAAGTAGTTTAGTCAACTTGAAATGTTAAGTTGTGCTAAGTGACAACTTAGATATTTGAGTTGATTCAACTTAAAATTTCAAGGCAGCAGGGTAACAAATTATTTTAAGTTGACTCATCAAATTTTTTTTTTTTTTTTTTTTTACAGTGTAGTACTCCAAATGTTTTCCCCGGTCTGACCGATTAGTACAGCCCAAAACATGACAATAATTTACCATTTTTAGAAGCAATAATCAGCTAAATTTGTGAGTTCTGTTCGGTTTAGTGGGATTGTTTACATTCAGTGCCGCCAATATGGCCGATTGATGTCGCATTGTGAAAACACTCTATACTGTAATATGGAAAAAACAACTATATAACTAAATAATAACAAATTCAATATAAAATCAATATAAAAAATGTCTTATATTCCCCATCTGCTGGACTTTTTTTTCTGTTTAAAATGTAAAACAGAAATAGGTACTTTACTGCAAGCTGTAGGTATTGGAAATACTGAAAAATGATATTTGGCCTCCAACTAAAATTACATCCAGTTTTATTAGATTTGGGCCTTCCAAGCACACATCTGCTAACAGGAAATTATGTAATATATTAACCTTTGCTGCCAGAAGAAAACATTTTATTGCAGTGGGTGAGTGATAAGGCCCCCTTCACATAAGAGTTGGCGTAAGGTGATATTTGATGTGGTCCCACTGGAACTCCTGGCATGTGCTCTACATTCTGACAGATCAGTTTTATAAGATATGGATGCTTTATTTGGATTATCTTGGGCCTCATTTCACTTCAGTCAAGTATCCTAACCTTAAAGAGATAATCCACCCAAAAATGAAAATTCAGTCATTATTTACTCACACTCATGTTGTTCCAAAAATGTATGACTCACTTTCTTCTGTGGAACATAAAAGAAGATACTTGAAGAAATGTGAAGAAAAGTGTCTGTACAATGGAAGTTAAAGGGCTCTAATGTTCTCTGATTCTTAAAAAAAAAAATCTGTTTTCCACAGAAGAAATAAATGCATACAGGTTTGGAATGACATGAGGGTGAGCAAATGATGACAGAATTTTAATTGTAATTCTTATTTTAATGTTTGACTGTTCCTGATATTACATGCCTACTTGGCTGTATTGTTGTCCCAAATCAAACACACAAAAAAAGTAAAAAAATTCAAAATAAAATAATAATAATAAAAAAAATTATTACCTTTACTTTCAATATATATGAACCTGGACCACAAAACCAGTCATAAGGATCAATCTTTTTAAATTGAGACTTATACATCAAATGAAAGATGAATAAATCAGCTTTCCACTGATGTATGGTTTGATAGGACAATATTTGGCTGAGATACAACTACTGGAATCTGGAATCTGAGGGTGTAAAAAAATCTAAATATTTAGAAAATTGCCTTTAAAATTGTCCAAATTAAGTTCTTAGCAATGCAAAAATTGGGATTTTACAAAATATCTTGTACATGATGCTCTTTACTTAATATCCTAATGTTTTTTGGCATTAAAGAAAATACATACAATGTATTTTTGGCTACTGTTATACATATACCTGTGCTGGTTTTATGGTCCAGGATCACATATTCTAATAAAAAAAATATATCAAAACTAAGAACTTCATTTGAAAAACTTTTAAAGGCGATTTTCTCGATATTTTGATTTTTTTTGCACCCTCAGATTCCAGATTTTCAAATAGTTGTATCTAGGCCATATCCTAACCATACATCAATGGAAAGCTTATTTATTCAGCTTTCAGATAAAAAAAGAGACCCTGATGACTGGTTTTGTCGTCCAGGGTCACATAAGCATGTGCTGATGATCTGGTGATCAAGAGAACTTCTCTCTGTACAAAATCAGCTTCAGGTGGATCACATTACCTGATAAAGGCATCATGGAGTAAAATATGGATATTTCTGGCTAATAACGGCGATGATGGTCAAACGCATAAACACTGGGGTCCGCATTACTAAGCAGCGCAGCACGTGTGCATCCATCTGACTGAAGACCCCCGCTGCATCATTAATACACAGCCATACACAAACATCACTCACTGCTGTCTTACCGTGTCAGAATGTAAGTCCTGCTGCTGACACAACCGGTACAGAAATGAAGTTTGTTCCTTTAGCAGCGTCTGTCGTGTCGTTAGAAACACCGTCCCCCCGACGTTGAGACGGACCCATTTGCCGTTATTGCCTCCGGTGGTATTAACAGCTGAACCGTTCCCTATGATATTTTCAGCGCCACCGGATTCAACAGCAGTAGATGTGGCTGTCGTGGCTCCTTCGCTTCCCTCGTTGTCTTTGTTGTTATTGTTGTTGTTGTTATTATTGTTCAGATTGCTGTGTGTTGCTAAAAGGGATCCCGTTTCCGGTAAAGCCTGAGGCGCCGCCGTTTTTCCTTTGTCCTCCGTTGCCATTAGGGTGCCGGCCGTGCGGTGCGTATGCGGACTGTCGGTGCGACTCGGATGCTGTTCTGATACCGTTCTGTCTCCCGCGGTGAAGCGGCGTGCTGTAGATTTTGTTAGTATCATAGAAGTAGAATAAGCGCGGCAGTTGATTGGCTCGTATCCTGCGATGTGTTCGTCCCGCCCACTTGCCCGTTGATGCACTTTTGACGCAGAAACCTGCGCGCATTGTAGGATGCTGCATGTATTTACGCACTAACAGCAATGGATATTTAAGATTCTGCACTATGTCTAGAACATTAATCGAGTTTGTGACCTGCTCTTTGGTACATTCTCAAATTATTCTGATAACAGGATCCTCAGGTTTTAGACAAACCTAAGTAGGCTAGTTGAATGCAGATCCAGTGCTGCTGTGGAACAAGTCATACCGTTTACTCAATTTGTTGTGCTGATAATATAATTTGTAACGAGCCTGTAACGACATATTCAAGACTGGGGGAATCACAGATAAAAGCTTTAAAAGTGTCCTTTAAAAACCAATACTATCGACCGCTAATCTAAATATTAAAGTGGATTAGAAGACTATTCAAACTTAATGAGTTTAGGCCTGGCTAATGGTGTTATACACCATATATACATTGAAGAAGTCCCTTCTGCTCACCAAGCCTGCATTTATTTGATTTATTTGAAAATAATGCAAAAACAGTATCAAAAAGAAAAATATTTTTTTTTTACTATTTTGAATAACTGTTTTCTATTTGAATATATTTTAAAATGTCATTTCAATTGATTTGATTTCAAAGCTGAATTTTTAGCATCATTAATCCAGTCACATGATCCTTCAGAAATCATTCTAATATTTAGATTTGCTGTTCATTTTTTATTATGTTGAAAACAGCCATGTAGTACTTTCAGGTTTCTTTGATGAGTAGAAAGTTCAGAAGAATAGCATTTATCTGAAATAGAAATATTCTATTTAAATATTCTTTTATCCTTGCTAGATAAAAGTATTTCTAAAGTATTTTCTATAATTGTAGTATAGTAGACAGAACTCAAAAACAAATACATCTACCATAGGCTGGACTGCTGTGGAAAGATAGGCTCTGGGTCCATATGCAAAAATATTTGTAAGGCTCCCCTAAACGTTATAGGTTAACGTGGGCTCCAACACTTCTTGTTCTTGTCTTTTCTGAGGTAAATCACATTACATGACTATTCACAAGCTGTTTTATTGACAGTATAAATGCTTGGAAATAATATTTAACGTTTACAAGTCTATTTATCATTTGTAGTGCACCAACTACCCAACAATTTTAGCACAAAATACAAACAATATGTGTTTTTCCATTCTTTAATGTGGCATAAGATCACTGTATTCACCTCAGTTCAAGTAGAATGTGAATCAATCATCTTTTTCTCTTTTCTACTAGTTACAGCACAAAATACACAGGAATAAATATCAAAAGACATGTTGAAAAAAGGACAACAAATGTCTAATGTATTCGATCAATCAGTGTTTGAAAATCAGCATGACAGAAGTAAATTAACATCAGAAAAGACAACATTGTTTTAGTATTTTCATAAACGAGTAACCTCTACAGATCTTTTTTTTTTAGTAGGTAGAAATTTCCTAAATGATTAACTTTATTCACACAACATAACAGACATTTAATCTCGTAATTTTGACTTCATGTTACTAAATGTACCATACTAAATTACTTAATGCAAACACACTCGTGGCACAGTGGCCCAAAACGCAAAAAGAAAGTAAAAAATAAATATTGCTGCAGTCTTTTATTGCACAACCATGTGCCCAGCACTGATTGGAAGTATTATGCATTCAGCTGCACAAACATTTTAATGGGGCAAAAATGTACCCAATGACTTTGTGAAGCTGCCTGTAAATATCTGATGTAAATTCGATGAAATCCTTTCCAAGTTTTGCCTCTGTATCCTCTAGACTGCTGTTCATACACTGTACCAGATTACTATCAGTCTTGGCTTGATCTCTGGAACCAAAGAGCAGGGGCTGCATGCTGATGAATGTAAAGTTGTAGGTCTGAGGGAGCCCATGATGAGCTGTCCGATTAAAACGGCTCCAAGAGAAAAGTGGAAGACCGTTTTGAGTAGGGGGTCCGTTCACAGCTTCAGCCAAAAACATCTGGGCCATGTGATAATCTGTAACCTAAAAGCATGGAACCTCCATTAGAATCACACTATATCTTTACTGGCTACTATAACTCATAGACCAACATTACCCATTTCTTTACCTTAGTATCATAACAGCCCCCTGGATGAGGTCGTCGGAGCCTCAGGTCATTTCGGCAGCAGATGGATTTACAAGGGTGCTTTTTTGAATACGGGTCTTTTCTATAATCTAATACGACAAAGAAATTAGATTAATAAGAGGGCAAATCAGTTTGAAGAAACCGTTTTGAAACATTTCCAAAGAGAGAACCTAAACTCACCATTGTACCTCATGATGTATTTCAAGGTATCCAGATTAGTGACTTTTCCTTGGTCCCTGCGGAAAATTTTAGCCCGTGGACAGAGGTCATATGAGAAGTCCTCCCCATACTTTTCCCACATCACATCATAACCACTCAACTGGTAAATATCTGAATGAAAAGGTATGTTGTACGATGCCCAGTAACCTATTGAGATGATTTGTAAAACATATGATGTTGTTAAATTTACCTTTCAGAGTGTGATTTTGCTTCAGACTTCTTAGTCCTCTTAAATACATTTTCAATGGACTGATGATACTACTTTTCTTGTTATGAAAATACTCCTCTCACCGTGACGCAGCGCTTGAGACTGATCTGAGTACAACACCAAACCAGGAATCTGCTCCACAACAGTCAGACTCCAATCCTCAATCTGCTTTCCAAGTGAAACTCTTTTCATATCCATCACCATATACTGGTTATTGTAAGTCCCTGACAAAATTAATTCAGAAATATATATATATATATATATATATATATATATATATATATATATATATATATATACACACTGCTGTTCAAGATTTTTATTGATGAGCAAGAGTTATATTATGAAACATTATTGCAATTTAAAAGACATTTTTTATTTTAATATACTTTAAAATACAATTTATGTAATTTATGTAATGCAAAGCAGAATTTTCATCAGACATACTCCAGTCTTTAGTGTCACATGACCCTTCAGAAATCATTATAATACTCTAATTTGAAAACAGTTGTGCTGCCTAATGTTTTTTCGAACCTGTGATACTTTTTTTAAGATTCTTTGATGAATAAAAAGTTAAAAAGAACAGAATCAAAATAGAAATCTTTTCTAACAATAAGTCTTTATTATCACTTTTTTATCAAGCAAAAATGAAAGAAAGAAAAAAATTACCGACCCCAAACTTTGAACGGTAGTGTATATTGTTACAAAAGATTGCTATTTTAAATAAATGCTGTTCTTTATAATGTTTTATACATCAAAGAATCCTGAAAAAAGTATCACAGGTTCCAAAAAAAAAAAAATTAACCAGCACAACTGTTTCCAACATTGAAAATAAAGCAGCATATTTGAAAGATTTCTGAAGGATTATTTGACACTGAAGACTAGAGTAATGATGCTGAAAATTCAGGTTTGTATCACAGGAATAACTGCTATTTTAAAGTATATTTAAATAAAAAACACTTACAATATTGCTGTTTTTTCTGTATTTTAAATCAAATAAACACAGCCTTGATGAGCAGAAAAGACTTCTTTAAAAAAACATTAAAAATCTCAAACTTTTAAACGGTAGTGTATATTACTATAGCTAATAATATAGCTATAGTAGTAATATATAGTAATATTCCATCTATTATATAGATGTATATCTATTTCTGTGAGGTCAGTTCACCCCAAAAAATGAAATTTCTGTCATCA
The DNA here is from genome assembly GCA_033026305.1 of Cirrhinus molitorella. Taxonomy (NCBI): domain Eukaryota; kingdom Metazoa; phylum Chordata; class Actinopteri; order Cypriniformes; family Cyprinidae; genus Cirrhinus; species Cirrhinus molitorella. Next base: position 19,834,049 of record CM065136.1, on the reverse strand, counting down.
TAAACTCATCTTCATTCAAAATTTGTATAGGCCTACATTTCTTTATTCTGTAGACCAAAAATATACATTTTGAAAATTGGCAGTGTTGTTTTGTACTCTGATTGTAAAGAAAAAAAGTTGAAACATTCCTCAAAATATCTTCTTTTGTGTTCAGAAGAACAGAATGCATGCTAATTTTTTTGAAAGCATGAGGGTAGGACTGAGGTTGAGAAATTGAATGCTACAGTAATGATACAATCACATTCTAGAGAACTGTATGTTTTCAACTTTGAAAGACGACACCACAGAGCACTGCAAATATGGACCACAACTTTGCATATACTAATCCACATTTGCCTTGTGCATCTCTGTCTCACCTGAATTGTGCTTGGAAAATATTTGGGCCCATTGCTTCCCTGTGCAGGCCAGAGCATGTGCCACACGCACCCTTTGCCAGGCAAGCAAAGCCTTTGGGGTCACCAGGGAGAACAGAGAGGAGTTGAACACATTGTTTGTGGTCTGAGTAACAAACAGTCCCGTTCCCAGCAAATAAAAGTCATCCAGAGATGACAAGATCCCTGGAAATGATGTGAGAAACAGTTTTATAGTATTCAATTATTGTCAGTTTGAATAATAAAAGACAAACATCTGCTTATAAATACCGGGATAGCTACTAAAGGACAGTTTGCTTGTGCCACTGTGTTTATTTTTCAGACTGAAGTCCCAGTGCTTGTAGATTCTCATGCTGGCAGCATAGGTGTACCAGCTGGAGTGACCCAGCAATAGATTCTCATATCCAGGCAACATCTGCAGATAAAATGGGCACAGAACTATTAAAGCTGGAAAACACAAGGTACACAGTGACAAAAATAATTAAACTGCCATATTCTACAAAGGAAGTGCCAAATATTCAGATTAGTGCTGACATAGCATTTTCACTGCCGAATTCACATTACATTTGGTCCCAATACAGAATATGTGATTACAGTCATGAGGTGAAGGCATTATTTTACCTCTAACCTTGATGAGAGCAGAGCAGTGACTCATGCCTGGCATTCTGAAGGAATCAGAAGAAGAGTTGGAACGCCTTTTGAGAACAGGGATTAAATCTAGCAAATCTCCAATGCCATTGAGGAACTGAACCGCAAACATGGACAGAGGCTGGGAGTTGAAATGCAAGCATGGATTTTCACTCATTAAGACAAAATTCAAAACAAATAAGCCATCATTGTCAATGAATGAATAAAAATAGAAAAAAGGCTCTCTTGGGAATCTTAGGCCTTTCAAATGTCTGTATGAGTGTTTTCAAACTTGCAGAATGAGATAAACAGTACAACTAAACAGATTCATGTTTCCTGACCTTTTCCTGTCTACTTTTGGCCCAGTATGCTGCCCCAGCATGCAGTCCATCCATCTGAGCCACTAGAAGACCCACATGATGCCACAAAGGGTCAGTCTTCCCATTTAATTTCACCTGTGTTCTTGTCCATGAGTCTTGCTCACTATTTTAAAGAATGGAAGTTTAATAAACACACATATAATCGTAGATTAGTAATATATAGTAATATGAATACATACTACAGTGATGTAAATGTAGTCTATATATATTGTATGTCTATAAATAGTGTATTTGATTATACCTTGCATTATTATTTTAATTTTAGAATAGTGCAATCAATTTAGATAGGAAATGTCACTTACCTCATAAAGCATTTGAGAGGTTTTAGAACACTTTTATCCTTTATCATCTGAGGATACATATTATAATAATGGTTTATCATCTGTCTGTGAATAAAAAAAGTTACCGGGCTGTTAATATATTGAAATATTGTTTACTTTGGTTATTATTGCTATACGTATACAACATCCAGGCCAATGTATTGTTGTATACTAATACACTCATACCTACACTACCAAAATGTTTTTGAACAGTAAGAATCTCTTCGGCTCAAGTATTTATTTGATCCAAAGTACAGCAAAAACAGTAAGATTTTGAAATATTATTTCTATTTAAAACAACTGCTTTCTATTTGAATATATTTTAAAACGTAATTTATTCCTGTGATTTCAAAGCAGAATTTTAGCATCATTACTCGAGTCACATGATCCTTAAGAAATCATTCTAATATTCTGATTTGCTGCTTAAAAAAACATTATTATTTATTACATTAAAAACAGCAGAGTACAATTTTTAAGGTTTCTTTGATTAATAGAAAGTTCAGAAGAACAGAATTTATCTCAATTTTTAATAGAAATATTTGTAACATTATAAATGTCTTCATCACTTTTGATCAATTTAAAGTATCCTTGCCCCCCTTACCCCCTTATTAAAAATGTTTCTTGAACAGCAAATCAGCATATTAGAATGATTTTTGAAGGATCATGTGACACTGAAGACTGGAATAATGATGCTGAAAATTTAGCTTAGCAGTTATTTTAAATAGCAAACATATTTACTGCTTTTTCTGTTTTGGATCAAATAAATGCAGGCTTGGTGATCAGAAGAGACTTAAAAAAAAAAAAAAAAACATTAAAAAAACTTTTGACTGGTAGTGCATTATCCAAAGTGAAAAAGAAGTGTTTTTAATTAAGTATATTTACCAAAAAAAAACAACAACTGTGCAGACATTGTGTTTCTTACATTTTTAAAAAGTGCACTTTAAAGGTTTTCCCGTAAGTACATTTTAAATCCTGTTTTAATAATATTTTGTCATGCTTTAAGGAAGTACACTTACAAATGCTAGATTAAATGAAGCTTACCCTGACAACCTCATCCCCTAATATTAAAGCATTTTTTGTCATCTTTGTGAATGGATTTATTACACAGTCTATGTATGCCACTAAAATTTTTATTAGAATATTCTTTATTTTTTATTTTTTTATTTATTTTTTACAAGGGTTAGTCAGTATATTTAACTTACGAGGCTGTAAGGTACCCTTCAAGGTATCCGGCCAAGAAATATGTAATTTCATCATTCTCCTGGGATTGTCCATAACCAGCCTGCACTTCCAGCACTCCCCATCCAGAAACACATAAACTATCATTGAAATAACCAAAGGCATCTCCCTCCACTTCTATTGCATCCTCTTTCAACACCACAGACCTCTGAACAGCATCCCAATATACGGTGGCTCTATAAACATCTGATAGTGAGAAACAGAGATCACACATTAATAAGCCTTAGGTTTAGGGATTTCATATGTTTCATAGTCTATATTTGTATATCATCTGATAGCGGTCCGATCCGTATTATGTAACTACACGTTACTCTTTAAAGTTATACAAACATGCAAAAAGACATGTAGGCCTACTTTATGTTTAAAACACGACATATTTAAAGAATAAAATTCATTTAAGATACTTACGCTGAGCCTTCACGGAAGTCGCCGTTAAGACGCACAAAATAAAGCCCCGTAAAAATCGATGCATGTTTCAGGCTAGTTTACCTTCTGGATTTGACTAACATTCGCATACACTCTCTAATTTATAACCAAACCTTTAGTGAAATCCTAGAAGCTAGGTATTCAGTGGCAGATAATTACTAAAGAGCTAGAGAATTTCCACCTGCGGCTGGTTCGCACGGCATTCCATATTTACAGGCCTACAGTTAGCTTTGTATCACCTGTTGGATCGCTAAGAAGCGTTTAAAAGATTTTCACCCCAGATGGGACTCGAACCCACAATCCCTGGCTTAGGAGGCCAGTGCCTTATCCATTAGGCCACTGGGGCTTGCGTCACACGTGGTCTAAGTCTTGGCTTAGAAAGAGGCAATACAAACAAATGTATGTTATTTATTAAAGTATTGTAAATATAAGTTATATAGTTGGCTTAATACACCCCATCTAAAAAGTCTCTGGTCTATATAATTGATAGATAATTATAACTTGCTGTTCCGATACACATTTACGTATTAGCCGGTATTTGTGTTTCAGTTAACTATTTCAACAGTTGTAAAGCATTATAATTTTCATCACATGAATAATAAATAGTGTATTCATTACGAATAGTAATGTCGTAACAGTCAAAAAGTCATAACAACAATTAATCGTGCTTTTATTTTGAAAGAACGTGACACCGGCACTTTCAAAGAACTGCCGCCTCATGTGCCTCCTGTTGTGATGGTTTTTCTCTAGTCAGGCTAGTTATCGGCTGTCTTCTATTAATATCTGCGCCGAGGTGTGAGGTAATATTCCTAGGTTTAAAAATTCAAAAATATTTATATTTATTAAATGTAACTAATGTCGAATGTTAGAAGGACTTGCTTAATGTACTGGGTGAGAGAGTAAAGTTTCATAGCTAATTCTCTAAGCTAGCCTGAGCGAAGTGTATCAATGATGCAATGAGATTAGCATGCTAACTGTGTGAGGTAACAGTTAACGTAAACTCAGCAAAACCTATTTTGGGTTTATCGAGTTGCAAGGTGCAACAGCCCGTTAAAAAACGTCAGTCTTTTATTTACATGTATGGTGACAGGCTAGCATGGTGAGCTAATGTTATAATCCTGTTAATAATGAATTTAAAAGTGAGGATGTAACACTGATCTATAATAGAGTGGGATGTATTTGTATTAGTAAATTCATATGCATCTGAGATCTAGCAGTGGTTTAAAGTTTAGTGTGATAAATTAGTTCTAACTGTTTATGTTTTATTAACGTCATTAGTACACAAAGAAATGGCCTCTGGAGATATTGCTCAGATTACAGAGGCGCTCGCCAAGACCCATGTTGGAGAAGTAGAGTTAAGTTATAAGGGGCGAGGGCTGAAGTTGGACAATGCTGAGTCAGGTGAGTGAAACTAGCTGTTAGCAAACGATTACATTTTCCTTGTGTTAATGTGTTAACCTCAACACTCAACATTTCCCTCCTTTTTTGTGTGATGTTGCAGTGAAAGAGATGGTGCAGGAGATTGAACAGTGTCAGGGTCTGCAGTCTCTCAGATTAGAGGGAAACACATTGGGAGTTGAAGCAGCTCAGGCAATTGCAAAGTCTCTTGAAGCGAAAAGGGAATTGGAGGTACATTTAAATCACCACTGGGGAATTTCACTTTTTTACTTTGCTGTTTTTAAGAGGGGTTGAAGCCCCCTTTAAAAACCAAAAATGAAAATTCTGTCATTAATTAATTAAAGTCCTGGGTAATTTAAGTCCCCCTCATGTTGGTCCAAACCCATAAAACTTTCATTTGTCTTCAGGATTATAAATGAAGATATTTTTGAAAAAATGCAGAAGTAAACAATGCATGTGCGTGGTGATGCTGATGTAGAACATGCATGTGTTGTGGTACTCTCTAAAATGGTGCTAGGATGATGCAGAGGAGAATTGTTGAATGAAGTTTTAATTTTTACATTTTTTTGCAAAAAGTATTCTTCTTGTAGCTTCATAAAATTACGGTTGGACCACTGATATCACATGGACCATTTTGTCCATGTTTTTGGTACCCTTTTTGACCTTGAACGTGGTAGGACGCTTGCTGTTTATGGAGGGTCAGAGAGCTCCCAGATTTCATTAAAAATATCTTAATTTGTGTTCCGAAGATGAACAAAGGTTTTATGGGTTTGGACCAACATGAGGGTGAGTAATTAATGACAGAATTTTCATTTTTGGGTGAACTATCTTTTTAATTATTATTTTTTTTTTTCTAAGCAATGCCATTGGAGTGACATGTTCACGGGTCGCCTTCGCTCTGAAATTCCACCTTCTTTGGTAAAAATATCAAAACAATATCCATCTCAAAAATCTCAGTTAACTGCATTCGTTAAAAGCTTATATAATTTCCATGATTTTAATTTCTAGAAATCTTTGGGCAATGCTTTGATGACATCAGGGGCAAGACTGACTCATCTGGACTTGAGTGACAATGCCTTTGGCCCTGATGGTGTAAAGGGAATTGAAAGTCTTCTGAAGAGCTCCGCATGCTACACATTGCGTGAGCTCAGGCTTAATAATTGTGGCATGGGCATTGGAGGGGGTATGGTAAGTGTATGATGTGTTGAAAACCTTTTAAACTGTTTAAACATTAAATATTTTTGGAGGTCATGAAACAGATAGAATATGTACTTTTATTTATATTTAGTTTTTTTTTTTATAAAAGGTCCTTGCTTCTGCTTTGATGGAATGCCATAAGCAGTCTAGTGCAGCTGGCTCCCCCCTGAGGTTAAAAGTCTTCATAGCTGGACGTAATCGGCTCGAAAATGATGGTGCCACTGCACTTGCCAAAGCATTTAAGGTAATAAAGCATGTTTTACAGAAATATATTTACACTATTGTTAAAAGTTTTTTTTTTTTTAGTTTCAATTTTGTTTAACATGGATGCATTACATTGATCAAAAGTGACAGTAAAGACTTTTACAAAAGATTTATATTTTTAAAAAAAATGCTGTTCTTTTGGTGACTTCTTTCAAAAAATCTTTGAAAATATTACATGCTCTATTGTCATCAAATTTACAGTGCCTTGTGAAAGTATTCATACCCCTTCAAAAAAAAAAAGTCATGTTTTGTGTTGCAGCCTTATGTTAAACTGCTTTAAATTACTTTTTTTCCACTTCAATCTATACTCTATACACCATAATGACAAAGCACAAACAAGGTTTGTACCAACTTTGCAAATTTATTAGAAATAAAACGTGGGAATTATTCATTGCATAAATATTCATATTTCTGGGACACTTGAAATTTAGCTCAAGAGCACTAATATCGCTTGTAGATGTTACTACACTTCAAATGTTGTGGAATTTGTGGCAAATTCTCTTGAATGAGTATGATTTGGAAAGGAACACACCTCTTAGAAAAGGTCGGACAGCTTAAAATGCATAGAAAAAAGCAAAAACCAAGTCCTGAAGTCAAAATAACTGCCTGTAGAGCACAGAAATGGGACACAGATCTTGGGAAGAGTTCAGAAAGAAATTCTGCTGCATTCAATGGTTCACAGAAGCATGTAGCCTCAATTATCCATAATGGAAGATGCTTGGAACAACTAGGACTCTTCCTAGAGCTGGCCTAACTTGGCAGTTGGAGAAGCGGCTTGGTCAGACTGGTGTCCAAGAAGCTGATGGTCACTCTAGTTGAGATCCATGATCATATATTCAGATGAAAGAAACTTACAGAAGGACAAATATCACTGCAACACTCCACCAATCTAGTCTATGGTGGTGTGGTAAAACTCAATCCACTCCTCAATGAAGACACATCAAAACACGCTTGGAATTTGCAAAAAGCACCTAAAGGACCATCAGACTGTGAGAAACAAGATTGTCTGGTCTGATGAACCTCAATTCCAAGCATCATGTTTGAAGGAAACTAAGCACAGCTCATCACATTCAACAGTAACATCCCAAAAGTAAAGTGTGCTGGGAGCAGAATCATGCTGTGGGGCTGTTTTTCAGTGGCAGGGACTGAGGGACTCGTCAGAGTAGAAGGAAAGCTCAACAAGCACCAAAACATTGAGACAGCCTTAATGAAAACCCAGCCCAGAGCATTCAGAACCTCAGACTGGGCAGAAGGTTCACCTTCCAACAGGACATTGACCCTAAGCATACAGCAAGATTGGTTTATAGACTACTCTGTGAATGTCCTTGAGTGGCCCAGCCACAGCCTGGGCTTGAACCCAATCTAACATTTCTGGAGAAACCTGAAAATGTCTGCCAGACCCCATCCAAGCTGACAGAGCTTGAGAGGTGAAGAGGTAAGGCGAAGAATGGCAGATAAATGCCAAATGCAGATGTGCAAAGCTTGTCACATCATACCCAGAAAGACTTGAAGTGTAAAATTGATGTTGGGGGAAAAAAGGCTGCAACATAAAACGTGAAAAAATGAAGGGGTATGAATACTTTCGCAAAGTACTGTAAATATTCTATGTTCCGCTTCTGGTTGACTTTTTTTTTTTTTTAATACACAGTTGTTAGGCAGTCTTGAGGAGGTCCATGTGCCACAGAATGGAATCAACCATCCTGGTGTCACTGCTTTAGCCACTGCCTTGAAGCACAACCCAAACCTTCAGGTTCTCAACCTCAATGACAACACTTTTACTAGGAGAGGATCGATAGCCATGGCAGAGGTATTTTGAGCTACTCTGTATCATGTCACAAAATGGTTTATAAGGTTAGATGTTTGTTAATGGCTGTTTGTGTGTTTTCCTCTATGTTTAGGCTATTACGCATCTTCAGTGTCTTAAGGTCATCAATTTTGGGGACTGTTTGGTTCGCTCAGAAGGTGCAATTGCTATTGCAGGGGCCCTTAGAGCGGGACTGCCATTCCTCAGGGTTAGTTGATGCATGATTCCAACATTGAATCTAGCTGACACGTGCAAACTTTTCAATTCAGTTTTATTTTGTGGATGATGCAAGCATACTAAAACATTTGCTTTGTGTAGGAGCTGAATTTGTCATTTGGAGAGATTTGCGAGGCTGCAGCTGTGGTAGTTGCAAAGGCTGTTCAGGGCAAAGCTGATCTGGAGAAACTGGACCTCAATGGTAAAAAAAGAAATTTGTTACAGCACTTTATTACTACAAGTAGGCTTCACATGAAGACTTCAGCATACACACACACACACACACACACTGCCGTTCAGAAGTTTGGGATCATGCTCATCAAAGGTGCATTTTATTTGATCGATTTGATAACAGTAATAGTGAAAGTGAAAGTGACGTGACGTGTGGCCAAGTATGGTGACCCATACTCGGAATTTGTGCTCTGCATTTAACCCATCCAAGTGCACACACACACTAGTGAACACACACACACCGTGAACATACACCCAGAGCAGTGGGCAGCCATATTGCTATCGCTGCGGCACCCGGGGAGCAGTTTGGGGGTTCGGTGCCTTGCTCAAGGGTCTCACCTCAGTCGTGGTATTGAGGGTAGAGTGAGATATATTGTGAAATATTATTGTAATTTAAAATAATTTTGACTAAATGCTGTTCTTTTTAACTTTTTGTTCAGCAAAGAATCCTAAAAAAAAAGCATCATAGGTTCCACAAAAAATAAATAAATAAATCAGCATATTTTAATGATTTCTGAAGAATCATGTGACACAAAATCAGATCAGGGATCATAAATGCGTTAGACCAGTGGCTTGCTTTTTTTTTTTTTTTTTTTTGACCCAAACTTTTGATTTTCAAAGGCTCCCTGTTGTCCATCACAGTATTTAAAGGCTTCACACATAAGAATTTCAGTATTTATTAACATTAGCTCATTTGCTAATTTGCGTGTGTACAGTGAGGGGGGGGGGGTTATTTGATCCCCTGCTGATTTTGTATGTTTGTCCACTGACAAAGAAATTATCAGTCTATAATTTTAATGGTAGGTTTATTTTAACAGTAAGAGACAGAATAACAACACAAAAATCCAGAAAAACGCATTTTAAAAAAGTTCTAAATTGTGAAAGTAGTCACCAAGACAACAATTGGTAACACACTACGCTGTGAAGGACTTAAATCCTATAGCGCCCGCAAGGTCTTCTTGCTCAAGAAAGCACATGTACAGGCCAAATGAACATCTGAATGATTCAGAGGAGAATTGGGTGAAAGTGTTGTGGTCAGATGAGACAAAAATCGAGCTATTTGGCATCTACTCTACTCGCTGTGTTTGGAGGAGAAGGAATGCTGCCTATGACCCCAAGAACACCATCCCCACCGTCAAATGTGGAGGTGGAAACATTATGCTTTGGGGTGTTTTTCTGCTACAGAGAAAGGACAACTGCACCGCATCAAAGGAAGGCCTCATAAGGCTCCATTAATAACAACTTGATCTTTCGTTTAGTTTAAATAGTGTCTCTGTTCTCTTAAATTCAATTTGGTGTCAAACTTATTTTGTGGTAATTTGATCTTTTCTTGTTGCTTGTTTAGGAAATTGCTTTGGAGAGGAAGGCTGTGAGGCTCTCAGGGAAATGATGGAGAGCATGAACATCGAAGATCTGCTGGGCTCGCTCAGGTATTTATCTGTTTTTGCCAAAAATGGTTGTTTCTAGAAACATGATTTTGAAGGCAAATGCATGTTTTCCTGTATCTGAAATGCTTTTACACTTAGATTAATGAAAGATGTGCTTAATGCAGTGATGATGAAGGAGAGCCTGATGATGATGATGACGATGATGATGAGGAGGAAGAGGAGGAGGAGGAGGAGGAGGAGGAGGAGGAAGAGAATGAACATGAAGAGGGTGCAAAGGAAAATGGTGTCAATGGAACAAAAGATATCATTGAAGAGAAGGTGATCAGATCATTGGCTGCTTTTCTAATTTGCTTTGGCACACCACTCAGTTTTAATCATCAAAAGAACAATTTTGAGTTTACCTGCATTGTCCTTTTTCCACAGGAGAAGCCTCAATGCAGTTCTGAGCTCACGTCCTTTCTTATTTTCCCGTCAGCTGAGAAACTGATCTCCCTTGGAGCCAAAAGAACCCAGCTCATTGAGCAGCAGGTACGGTGTTGATTCATAAGGTCCAACTGTACATCAGGATGATTTAACTTGTTCTCCAGCCCCCTGAAATAATTTCTTCTTTTTAGGTTGACGTCTCAGATGCTAGTACGGTGTCAGAGGTTTTTCTGAAGATTTCATCAGTATACAAAGATGAACCAGAAGTAAAGCAAGCTATTTTTGAGAGCACTGGTATGAGCAACGTTCTTACTAGCATTTAAGTAAACATTTAAAGAACAGTACAACCTAAAATTAAAATTCTATCATCATTTCGTCACCCTCATGTTCCAAACCTGTGTGACTAATCAGCTGTTGTTCTTCTTGTCCAGATGCCCTGTTGAAGAAAGTATTTTCCAACTCCCACTCTCAGTCTTATAGTTTTATCACCTCGCTGATAGTGAACCTGGGACTTTTAAAGGTACTACACTTCTGAAGTTCTCAACTCTGGACTTCGAGGTGTACTTTCCTGCAGAGTTTAGCTCCGACTCTAATCAAACACACCTGAACAAGCTAATCAAAGTCTTCAAGATCACTAAAAACAAAGCCACTGGAAGGCAAACCTGCAGCATTTAGCCTAAAAAGTGTAACGGCTAAAGCTAACACTGCAGCGCAGGGAAAGAGAACAAAAGCTGTTTTTTTTATGGATGTTAGTGGAGGAGAGGCTTTACTACACTGAATAAACAGCTTTTTTGAGGACTATGACTGTTACTCTTTATCCAATAGTAAGTGATACAGATCTTCTTATCTCCCAATAGTAAGAGAATCTTACTGGCAGATGAGTTTGATCAACGTTGGAGCTAAAGTCTGCATGAAAGTGAACCTCAAGGGCCACGTGATGTTCAGTTCAGTTTGTCTTTCATTTCCTTTCATATTGTCAGTGTTATTCAGTACAGCTACTTGCTTTTTCAGAGTGAAGATAAGAAGATAAAGAAGGTAACTGTACTGCCTGGACACTTGCTCGCTTTGGAGCATGCAGCTGCACAGGAGTTTTTCCCAGCAGATCAGGCTGGAGTTCTGGAAGCATTTGTGTCACGGTTAGTTTGTGTTCTAAATATAATGTACATCTAGTTTAATTGCATTAATGTATATTTAGTTTAATTGCATTTTTCAAAGGAAAAGTTCACTTCCATAACACAAATTTAGATAATTTACACACCCCCTTGTCATCCAAGATGTTCATGTCTTTCTTTCTTCAGTCATAAAGAAATAGTTTTTTGAGGATTTCTCACCATATAGTGGACTTCTGTGGTGCCTGTGAGTTTGAACTTCCAAAATGCAGGTTAAATGCAGCTTCAAAGGGCTCTAAATGATCCCAACAGAGGAGCAAGGGTCTTAACTAGTGAAACGATCGTTATTTTATTAAAAAAAAATACAATTTATATACTTTTTAACCTTAAATGCTCATCTCGTCTAGCTCTGCAAGTACTCTGTATTCCGGTTCAAGGCAGTTTTCTCCTTCAACTTCAAAATCGTCCAAAATCATAGAAGCTGCACTGAAACTGCAATTCGGACCTTCAACCCATTGGCCACCATTGAAGTCCACTATATGGGGAAAAACCCTGGAATGTTTTAATCAAAAAACTTAATTTCATTTCAACTAAACAATGAAAGACATCAACATCTTAAATGACATCCAACTTTAAATAGTACATATTAGTACCTTTTGAAGGTTACCAGCCCAGTGAGTTTTTGTTTCCTGTGTGTTATAACAATTAAGCATATTACGTTTGTTTTTTTTGTTTTGTTTTTCAGTAACGGCAAAGTCTTAGAATCCTGCTGCAGTGCCAGAGATGCTCTCAAGACCACGTTGGTGAAAATGACCACTGCTTAATTCTTAACCCCAATTACAGAGCCACTGAAATTACTTAATACGGGTCATATTCAAAAACAAACAAACAAAAAACTCTTAACAGAATGCATAATACTCTTTAAACTATTGATCTAGTTTATTATCTAAGTTCAGTCAATTCTGGATCCTTCTCGGCATGCAGATCTCAGACTGCAAAGTACAGTGATGAATAGTGCCTCATGACAAAATAACCCAAACTGAATTTCCTTACAGATCAACTGTTGACAGCTTTGAATAAGAGTGTTTTGGTGTTTCATCTCTTTTTAGAAATATTGCATCTATTTTTATACATGAAAAGGGAAAATAGGGAAAAGGCACTGGATAATTATCGCTTAAACCTTAAATGATTGTGATTGTTATAACTGATATTTCTGGACAATTGAGCCATGAGCATGTTCACTTTCTCATGCCTTTGATTGCTGTGCCATGTTGCGAAATGAAATTGGTGGTGGAAAACCAATTCAGACCAAAATCAAGTAGTGTAAACACCTAAGAGTGTACGGAATGAAATACGAAATGAAGAAGGCAGTGAAAGTGAAGTGAAGAAATTTGTGGACATTAGTATATTTAATACTACAACTGGTATGCACTGAATATTATTATATTTGCAACATTCCATTTTGTTGATATTAAAGTTTTTTTCTTGGGAGAAAAATCATGTCTGTGTTTGTCTAATGTTAAAAGCCGTTTTATATGCATATACAGTCTTGTAGGTTTGCTCTCACTCCATTACGCTTTCACGAAACGCCTCAGTGACACAAATGCCCCAAGTTCACTGAGCCTTGAGCAATTTAACAGACCTGTCGGCCGGTTTTCTCAGTATCTTGACTCTGTAAAGAATATAGGTGTTGAACCGCTTGCAGGGAACCTTCTCTCTTCCATTGGTTTATTTATGAGAGACCGATGGCCAGACTGAGAACAGTGCGCGTCTTTGTGTTCAGCGGAGCTGCGGTCTAAAGTCTCATGGGACTCAACGAACATATTTCACATTTGGAAAATAATTTCTTCTTCTGCCTCGGTTGCCCGTAAGATGTAGAGTTTGTAAAACTGTTTTTATATAATCACTTTCTCGGCATTTGTTCGAAATTTTATGTTGTAAAGAATTTTGTTTATGACGGAGTGATTCCGTAGGCTGAACTTCATTTGACGGAAATTACCGAATGAAGACCGTGAGAGAATCCAATACATATTCCTACAAATAAGGTGAGGAATACTTGAAGATTTTTATTGCATTTTTGGAGTATTGAATGTAAAATATACTGTATATTTTATGTGTTAAGTGACTTAAAACGCAGAAACACGTTTCTCAAATTAAGTTGTTCATAATAGCAGGGCATATAGTCACAGTATGGGGAAAGTTGTCACGTTGAGAACCTGTCATCAAACAGCCTATTAAAAGGTTTTCAACAAAAGTGAGCCCTAAAACAAAGACATTAATGGACAAACGGACTGTACATGTACATTTTAGCAGCATTACTCCAGTCACATGATCCTTCAGAAATCATTCTTATATTCTGATTTGCTGTTGAAAACGGCTAAATAAATTTTATTCAGGTTTCTTTGATGAATAGAAAGTTCAGAAGAACAGCATTTATCTAAAATACAAATCTTTTTTAACATTATACATGCTTTTATCATCACTATTGGTCAACTGAAAGCATACTTGCGAAATAAAAATAAATTCTATCTTTTCAATCTTTTCTTTTGAATGGTGTAATGTCTAATGTTACAAAAGCTTTTTATTTCAGATAAATGTTGATCTTTGGATCTTTCTATTCATCAAAGAACCCTGAAAAAAAAAATACTCAACTGTTTTAAATATTGATAAAATTTATAATAATAATAATTGTTTCTTAAACAGTAAATCAGCATGATAGAATGTTTTCAGAAGGATCATGTGAAACTGAAGACTGTAGTAATGATGCTGAAAATGTAGCTTTGATCATAGGAATAAATTACATTTTAAAATATATTTAAATTAGGGCTGTCAAATGATTAATCGCGATTAATCGCATCCAAAATAAAAGTTTGTTTGCATACAATATGTGTGTTTACTTTGTATATTTATTATGTATATATAAATACACACACATGCATGTATATATTAAAACTAAATATTTATATGTAGATATATTTATACCAGTATACATTTTAGATATAAATATTTAATATATAAATCTGAAATATTTTTCCTTAATATATACATGCATGTGTTTGTATTTATATATAGATAATAAATATACACAGTACACAAATATATAGTATGTAAACATAAACTTTTATTTTGGATGCGATTAATCATGATTAATCGTTTGACAGCACTAATTTAAATAGAAAAAGTTATTTTAAATAGTAAAAATATTTCAAAATGTTACTGTTTTTGCGGTACTTTGGATCAAATAAATGCAGACTTCTTTAAATACATTAAAAATCAAAAAACTTTTGACTGGTAATCGAATTCATAACATTTTAAACAACTTTTTAAGAATTTGGCTAGATCTAGCTTTATTACAGTATATAGCAGACACTTGTTTTACTGTATCCCAGTGTTATTGTGATAACTTCTTTACCCCTGTTTTTTTTTTTTTTTGTTTGGATGACTAAAAATCACAAAATTATGTAATTTAAGATGGTTTTAAAATCAATGTTGCTGCTAGAGAAAACGTGTGAAAATATGTTTGATTCAAATGATTAACGAACTAAAGCTATTACAAAAGGAATAAGTTGTTAGATTTGTCAGATTTCACATTGGAGTTTGCTCCTGAGACCTGTGGTGCCTGTTTTGACATTCAGTTGTGAGGCTATGAAGGAGTTGCATTCAACCATAAATTATGTGAATGCTTTCAATCCAGCCAGTTCAAACATACCAGCAGAGCTCACCACTCTAAATCCACAAAATCATGCAGCATTAGCAAACCAAACTAGCACAGTTTTAATCAAGCTTACTGATTTAGTTTTTACAAAGTACCCTGAATAAGGTAAATTAAGTTGTTATTTGTGGTGTTGCCTTTTGTTTTACTCAGAAGGACCAAGATGTTTAGCCTTCCCACGTTGCCAGTTATAATGTTACTTGCCCTGAAGTTTCAGACTGTGCAGTCAGGCAAATGCCCAAAGTTTTGCGTCTGTGACAACATCCAGCTCACGGTTGCTTGTGTCAACAAGAATCTCACTGAGGTGCCGCCTACCATTGATGAGGTAATCTGTGCAACTTAATTTTAATGAAATAATGTAATATTTGCATTGCTTTTAATGCTGCCCTCTGTATATCTTCAAGATAACAGTGAAACTCGACCTGAGAGGAAATGACATGCAGGAGCTTCCTACAGGGGCATTCACACACACCCCTTACCTCACACACTTGTCGCTGCAGAACAGCAACATCCGAAGGGTGCGGGAAGGAGCTTTCCGCAGACTTGGCCGACTGGTCTTACTCAACCTGGCCAACAACAAGATTGAGATTCTGTACCAAGTGAGACAAGCAAGATACATTGGATTGATCTTTATAGCTGTAGCCCTGCATACATCTCATTATTTTCTCTCCTAATGAACTAGGAGTCATTTGATGGGCTTTCATCGTTGAAGCAGCTAATTATTGACCGAAACAGAGTGGAGGAGATCCAGCCTGGAGCTTTTTCACAGCTTGGCCTTCTCAACCTGCTCTCCCTCACACACAACCAATTGGTGTACTTACCTAACATGGTGTTTCAGGGTTTGCAGAACATCAAATGGCTACGTCTCAGTCACAATTCCCTCAATTATCTGGCAACAGAGGCATTTGCTGGCCTCTTCACTCTTACCCGTTTGAGCCTGGATAACAATGAACTGCAGTTTTTTCCCACTGAGACAATGACAAGGTGAGCTTAAAGAAACATTCTAGGTTCGCTGCAAAAAAGGCTTATCTATAGTTTTGTATCTAAAAAATTTAAAATTAAGCATTTATTAGATAATTTATTTAAGATACTCTTAAAACAAGATTAGTTTTCTTATCCCACTGACAAATAATTTGACTTTAATTTGAAATTCATTTAATTTAGATTTTTTTCCCCCAGGAAACAAGACTAAATATATTACGTAATTTTAATCTGCCAGATGCATTTTGATTTAAGAATTTTTAGATATTCTCACTAGAAACAAGACAAAAATACTAAGTAAGATAACCCTTTTTTGCAGTGTTTAATACAAGTTATTGCATTAGGTGTCATGAACAAACCTATAATTATACATTTTTTATTAATGCAAGTTAATGTTAAAGGAACACTCCACTTTTTTTGAAAATAGGCTCATTTTCCAACTGCCCTAGAGTTAAACAGATGAGTTTTACCGTTTTTGAATCCATTCAGCTGATCTCCGGGTCAGCCGATAGCACTTTTAGCATAGTTTAGCATAAATCACTAAATCAGATTAGACAATTAGCATCTTGTTCAAAAATGACCAAAGATTTTTGATATTTTTCCTATTTAAAACTTGACTCTTCTGTAGTTACATTGTGTACAAAGACCGACAGAAAATGAAAAGTTGTGATTTTCCAAGCTGATATGGATAGGAACTATACTCTCATTCCAGCGTAATAATCAAGGAACTTTGCTGCCGTACAATAGGTGCAGCAGGTGCAATGATATTAGGCGGCACCTGAATATAGTCCCAGTTTACAGATCTTTCCCTATCCCACTCCCCTTTTCTCTTGCCCGCTTCCTGTCTAGATGCTGTCCTCTCACAATAAAGACAAAAATGCCAAAAACAAATCTTAAAAGACAGATTTCTTAGATATATGAGGAAGACTTTAAAAGTGATTTTTAAAAGTGAAAGTGATGACTTGGAAAAAGTCAATACATTTAATAAATTCTTATAACTTTTTTATAATAAATATATATTTTTCTAGTCATAGCAATCTCTAAAATATTTCATTAGATATAAATAGTTTAAAATATATAATATTTAATATATAATATGTATGAAATATATAATATGTAGTGTTTTAAAAATCCTTATCCAGTAAAAAAAAAAAGATAAAAAAAAATAAATTAGTTCATGATACTTAATGCATTAACAAATTTTAAGAAATTGAACCTTACTGTAAAGTTTTAAGAAATGTTAAATAGTGACAATTGGCTGTCTGTGGGGTAGCTATTTACTTATTTTACACAAAATATTAAAAAATAAAATATCTAAATGTTCCAAAATATTTCTTTATAAATATTGTTTTTATTATGTAAATATATTTTATAATAATAAAATATTGTACACAGTAAGTTGGAATTTTTTTTTAAGAAGTTTTTTTTTTTTTTTTTTTTTGCTCATCAAGGATGCATTTATTTGATTAAAAATCCAGAAAAATAGTAATAAATTGTGAAGTATTCTTTCAATGTAAAATAACTGTTTTCTATGTGAATATATTTTAAAATGTAATTTATTCCTGTGATGCAAAGCTACATTTCCAGTATCATTACTCCAGTCTTCAGTGTCACATGATCCTTCAGAAATCACTTTAATATGCTGATTTATTATGGAAAACAGTTGTGCTGCTTAAAATTATGTTAGAACATGTGATATTTTTTTTCAGGATTCTTTAATAAATAAAAAGTAAAAAACAACAGCATTTATTTAAAATAGAAATCTTTTGTAGCAATATAAACTACCATTTAAAAGTTTGTGGTTTGCAAGGATGTATTAAATTGATAAAAAAAAGTAATAGACTTAGACAAAAGATTTATATTTTGAATAAATGCTGTTTTTTAATGTTTTATTAATCAAAGAATCCTGAAAAAAGAATCATAGGTTCCAAAAAAATATATTAAGCAGCACAACTGTTTCCAACACTGATAATAAAAATAATAAATCAGCATATTAGAATGATTTCTGAAGATCAGGTGACACTGAAGCCTGAGTAATGGCTGATAAAAATTCAGCTTTGTATCACAGTAATACATTTTATTTTCAAATATATTAAAACCATTATTGTAACTGTAATAGCATTTCAAAATATTACTGTTTATTTTGTATTTTTGATCAAGTAAAGGTTTGTTCTCATTTTAACTCATGTTTTCTTTCAATCTCTCCAGACTTCCAGAAGTAACTCGCTTAGAGCTAAGCTACAACCCCATGACCTTCCTTGGAGAGGAGTCTGTATCTATTCCCAAACTCACTCACCTCTTCCTGGATCATAACTCCCTGCAGGACTTTTCAAATGCAGCTATCCTGCTTTCTCCTCGTCTCGCTCATCTGGACCTAAGCCATAACCAGCTGCGCGTCCTGCAGCCAATGGCCCACGGCTCTCCCAAACTGACTCGTCTCAATCTGGCAGGCAACCCCATCTACTGCAGCTGCTACATGCGGCCTCTGCGTGAGTGGGCGATACGGGAGCGTGTTCGCTTGGGTGGTACGTGTGGAGGCCCTGCACATCTGTCCGGTGAGAATCTGGAGGCGGTACAGCCCGTTGATTTGCGCTGTCAGAGCCAGGAGGCCATGCTGAAGGCTGAGCTGGAGGAGCTGAGCAGATTGCCCACAACACCACCCCCAGATAAAGTCAAATGCCCAGTCAACTGTCAGTGTGAGGTGAGTGAAAGTGTACTGGGGTTGATGCAAAAAATGGATTGTGACTGAAAAGTTTATAGGTCTATGACAAGAAGCTTAAATTTTCAGATTTTCATTTATTTAATTTATTTAAAAAGAGAAAAAGATACATTAAAAATGTATTTCACACATATAATGACTTCAGAACATCATAAATAAGGAGCAGTTTCTTTTTCTTAAATTATTTGGCTTATTATTATTATTTCAGATAATTTAACCATTCTCTAAAGGCATGTCATGCAGTGCAGACCCCCTACAACCAAATAATTTGTAAAAATAAATAAATAAATAAATTTACGTAAACAATAATTATTATTGTTGTTGTTATTATTATATCAGGTAATTTAACCATTCTTAAGTGGCATGTCATGTGGTGCAGCTCCCTTAAACCAAACCATTTATGACGTTTGTAAAAATAAAAAATAAAAATAAATAAATAAATAATAATCCAAATAAATATTATTATTATTATTATTATTATTATTAGATCATTTAACCATTCTCATAAGGCATGTCATGTGGTGCAGCTCCCCTACAACTAAATCATTTATGACATTTGTAAAAAAAATAAAAAATAATAATAATAATAAAATAAATACTAATAATTATTATTATTATTATTAATATTAAATCATTTAACCATTCTCATAAGGCTTGTCATGTGGTGCAGCTCCCGTACAACCAAATAATTTGACATTTGTAAAATAAAAAATAAAAAAATACAAATTATTATTATTATAATTATTAAATCATTTAACCATTCTCATAAGGGTTGTCATGTGGTGCAGCTCCCGTACAACCAAATAATTTATGACATTTGTAAAAAAAATAATAATAATAATATAAATAAATAAATACTACTACTAATAATTATTATTATTAAATCATTTAACCATTCTCATAAGGCTTGTCATGTGGTGCAGCTCCTGTACAACCAAATAATTTATGACATTTGTAAATAATAATAATAATAATAATATAAATAAATAAATAAATAATACTAATAATTATTATTATTAAATCATTTAACCATTCTCATAAGGCTTGTCATGTGGTGCAGCTCCCCTACAACCAAATAATTTATGACATTTGTAAAAAAAAAAAAAAAAACTAATTATTATTATTATTATTATTATTATTATTAAATCATTTAACCATTCTCATAAGGCTTGTCATGTGGTACAGCTCCCATACAACCAAATAATTTATGACATTTGTAAAAAATAATAATAATAATAAATAAATAAATAAATAAATAAATACTACTACTACTACTACTACTACTAATAATAATAATTATTATTATAATAATAATAATAATAATAATAATAATAATAATTATTATTATTATTATTATTATTATTATTATTATGCAAAAAATACATTCTGTCTGATCGGGGCCTTAATCTGCTCTGATCCCTGAAGAGAATGGGACACCAATGTCGGACCTGACAATTTGTAAAAAAAAAAAAATAATAAATAAATAAATAAATACTAATAATAATAATTATTATTATTATTAAATCATTTAACCATTCTCATAAGGCTTGTCATGTGGTGCAGCTCCCCTACAACCAAATAATTTATGACATATGTAAAATAAATAAAATAAAATAAAATAAAATGACTACACCACAAGGCATTTTTTGAAAATGGTATAGAAAATTTTTAACACAGTGTGCATTTCTATTACATTGGCATGTTGGCAAATCTTTTTTCTGTCTTTCCTTTCTTTATTTATAAAGAAATATGTACTCTTTATTCTTTAGATTGCTTTATCTTGAAATCTATTCAGGGTTATAATCATTAACTTAAAACCATTTACTGAATGAAATAAAATATAATTTTATTTCAGCTTTTATTATAGCCAATTAATTTGACATTTGTAAAAATAGTAACAGTAATAATACTAATATTAAATTAAATAAAAAAAAGTAATATTATAATAATAATAATAATGATTATTACTATTATTATATCAGATAATTTAACCATTCCCTGAAGCCGTCATGTGGTGCAGCTCCCCTACAACCAAATAATTTATGACAAGTAAAAAAACAAGTAATAATAATAATAATAATAAAAAAAATAATAATAGTAATTATTATTATTATTTATTATAATTATTATTATATCAGATAATTTAATCATTTTCATAAATCATGTCATGTGGTGCAGCTCCCCTACAACAAAATTATTTGTGACATTGTAAAATAAATAATTTATAAATAATAATAATCATCATAATTATTATAAATCAACTTTTTACAACTTTTTTTGATTAAATAATGATTAAGATGTGTACTCAAGGTAGGGAAAATGTGTTAAATGTGTTAGTACTTTCTACTTCATGTTTACACCACAAGGCATGTTTGAAAATGGTATAGAATATTCTCACAAACATTAACACAGAGTGTGCATTTCTAATACATTGGCATGTTGCCAAATCTTTACCTTAAAAAAAAAAAGTTTTCTTTATCTTGAACTCTATTCATGGTTATTATTAACTAAAACTATATTTTTATTGCATAAAATATAATTTTATTTCAGCTATTTGCCATTTTAATTTAGTGTAAGTTGAAGTACTAAAATAACTAAATAAACGTACTAAAACTTAATAAAAGCTATATAGATGTATTTAAAAAGAAAACAAAAGCTTACAAAAAAAACAGAAAATATAAAATATAATTATTAACAAAAACTGTAATAGTGTATCATTGATACTACACTTGACAGTATTGTCATTGACCCACATACATTTTCCAGGCTGAGAACCACCACTCATCTTGTGAAAACAAAGGCCTCACCAAGATCCCTCGTGGGTTTTCACCAGACATGCGCTTGTTGGACTTACGGGGCAACCATTTCCACTACATCCCTGCAAACAGTTTCCCAGGCACTGCAGAAGTGGTTTCCCTTCACTTGCAGCGCTGCAAGATCCATGAAGTAGAAGATGGATCTTTCAACGGTATGAAGAGTCTGGTCTACCTCTACCTCTCAGAAAATGACCTCACTTCACTAAGTCCCGAGGCATTTAAGGGTTTGCCCCATCTCACTTACCTCCATCTGGAGAAGAATCGTTTCACCCAGTTCCCCAAAGGAGCATTCAAGCTGTTACCTGGTCTGCTGGCTCTGCACATGGAGAATAATGCTATCGCAAAACTAGAAGCTGGGCTCCTGACAGGCGCTGAGAAACTGAGGGGCCTCTATCTTACTTCCAATGCTATCACAGCGGTTGCTCCGAGGGCCTTTGATCCTGCACCTGACTTGGATACTCTTCATTTAGGCAGCAACAAACTGAAGGAGGTTCCAAGCGAGGCCCTTTCTAAAGCCAGCAGCCTAGCAGAGCTCAATCTCTCCCGTAACCCTATTCGCTGGATCGGAGCAGGAGTTTTTCAGCCAGTTGCTGCTACTCTTAAACACCTTTACCTTAATCATATGGGTTTAGAAAAGGTAAGGACAAAACCACCTCAATGCTATAAGAAGAAAACCAAACATGGTTTAAATCTCTCTTGTGTGTCTTACCTTTTGAAGGTCTCTAAAGATTCTCTAGCAGGGCTGGGGTCTGGTCTGAGGAGTCTGTTTCTTGAAGGAAACCAGCTTGAGGAGCTGCCAGACATGAGGCCACTCACTGGACTCGAGGTCATAAACCTGGCAGAGAATCCATTGGTCTGTGATTGTCCACTGCTGCCTCTTCGCAAGTGAGTTTTTCTTCTTAAAGGTATAGTTCACCCAAAAATGAAAACTCTATCATTAATTACTCACCCTCATGTCAGTCCAAACATATACGACCTTACCTTTTATCTCGTACTGTCATAAAGTTACAGTTAAACCACTGATGCCACATGGACTATTTTACTGATGTCCTTACTACCTTTTTGGGCCTTGAATGTGGTAGTTGCATTGCTGTCTATGCAGGGTCAGAAGGTTTTCAAATTTCTTAATTTGTGTTCTGAAGATGAACAAAGGTTGGGTTTGAACAATATGAGGGTGAGTAATGAATGACAGAATTTTCATTTTTGGGTGAACTATTCCTTTAAAATGTACACCACCATTCAAAAGTGTGAGGTCAGTAAAACTGATGACACAGAAATTAATATTGTTATTAAACAAGGGCACATTAAATTGATCAAAGGTGACATTTATGATGTTCCAAAAGATTTCTGAAAAAGTGTATTATGGTTTCCACCAAAATATAAAGCAGCAATATATATTTTTATAAATTTAAATAATTATGAATTCAGCTTTGCCTTCACAGGAAGAAAAATACATATATATTAAAATAGAAAACACTCGTTTTAAATTGTAATATTTCACAATTTTAATGATTTACTGTATTTTTAATCATAAATATGGAAGACCGTTTCTGCCACTGAATAAAAAAAAAAAGGTTATTGCAACGTTTTATCTCAAAATTCTGACATCTCTTTTCAGAACGGTGTGAAACAAACTAGTAATTCAGATTTTTTTTTCTCAGAATTGTGAGATATAAACTCATAAATGCGAGTTATAATGTCAGAATTGTGAAATATGAACTAACAGTTGTGAGTAGTTAAGTGTCAATTGCTAGATTAAAAAACTAAATTCAGACTTTTTTCTCGTTTGTACTCTTCCGAATGTGAATTTGTAAATCATAAATCGGACTTTTTTCTCAGAATTAAGATATAAACTCATAATTGTGAGTAGTTAAGTCTCAATTGCTAGATAAAACTCAGTTCTGACTTTTTTCTCGCAAATGAGAGTTTCTATATCACAATTCTGACTTTTTCTCAAAAGTATGTGATATAAACATAATTGCGAGTAGTTAAGTCTAAATTGCGAGATAAAAATTCACCATGCTGACTTTTTATTCTTCAGAATGTGAATTTGTAAATCACAATTCTGACTTTTTTCTCAGAATTAAGATATAAACTCATAATTGCTAGTAGTTAAGTTTCAGTTGCTAGATATAAACTAAATTCTGACATTTTCTCGCAAATGCGAGTTTGAATATCACAATTCTGACTTTTTCTCAGAAGTGCTTGATATAAACTCATAATTGCGAGTAGTTAAGTCTCAATTGCGAGCTAAAAATTCACCATGCTGACTTTTTTTTCTTCAGAATGTGAATTTGTAAATCACAATTCTGTTTTTTTTCCTCAGAATTAAGATATAAACTCATAATTGCGAGTAGTTAAGTCTCAGTTGTGAAAATAAAAACTTAATTCAGACTTTTTTCTCAGAATTGTGAGATCTAAACTCACAATTGCACTTGCAGTTGTGCGTTATAAAGTATATATCTAGAGTTTATATCTCACATTTGACATTTTTTTCAGAATTGCAAGTTTATATCTCACAATTCTGACTCAACTCCCAATTGTGTTATAAGGTCAGAATTGTGAGATATAACTCTAGATATATACTGACTTTATACCTTGCAACTGCAAGTTCATATCATGCAATTTTGACTTCATTTCTCAGAATTGCAAGTTTATACTCCCATTAAAAAAACCAAAAATTGCAAGATACAGTATAAACTCACAATTACTAAGGAAGAAAAGTCCTTTTAAAAATCTAAATTGAAAAAAAAAAATCAAAACATCAGTGTTTTTTTCATATGTAATCTTGCCAGTCCTGTCTTTTCCTTATTGATTTGTGTTCAAATACATTCATCTTACTGATGTCAGAAGTATTGAATGGCCAATTTGAGCAGTGAGTTTCAATGAATAGGAGTTTTGCAAGTTACAGTTGGTGCGTCCCAATTTGCATTTTTATGCACTATTCTATGCCGTTTTGTAGTATAAAAACTGAATACTGAATAGTGTGTTCACACTGAAAACTCCAAGAAAAAGTACACTTTAAATACCTGGATGATATGCTTATATAACAAAAAAAATAAATAAATAGTGTAATGTTGGACACTTAATGCACTCAAGGGAAAGGAAAGGTTAATAGACTCCGATGTTGAATGACAAAATAAGCTATTATTCATACACTACATAGTTGAGTACATAGTGTGAAGTGCGTCATTTGGGACATTTCAAGTAGTACAACAAACCTTTGATTCTTTGTGATATGACTGTTAAAAAAAATGTTGATTAATACTGATCTGGGTGAAAGCAGTTTGTTGTGGTTTTAAGGCCCGTTCACACCAAGAATGATAACTATAAAGATAATTCTGTTTAGGTTTTTATAATTTTTTAACTTGAAAAAATTATTTCTGAAAGTGATTCCAATGATATTGTTTCTTTGTGCCTTTATCGTTATAGTTATGGTGTGGACTCTGCTATTCTTTAATATTTAAAACGATTTTTAGAACTACATCTTTATTGTTATTTTTTTAGTTATCATTCTTGGTGTGAATGGGCTTTTACTCAGAGAGATACTTCATCATAGTGCCTTGAGCTGACTCTCCATTATTGCATCACTGATACTGATACATTTTAATGTATTTTTCCTTCCGCCACTAGGTGGATCGACCAGGTGAATCTGAAGGTCAGAGCCACCTGTGGCCACCCACCAGAACTCAGAGGTCAAAAGGTCAAAGATGTCCATGTTTTTAAGAGCTGCCCAGGGGAAAAGCCTCCTCCGATTCAGCACCCAAAACCAACCAAGGCCACAAAGACTGAATCTGCTTTAATCAGTCCTCCAAAAGTCATCAAAATAGATAAAGCCAAAAGTAAACCACGCAAAAGTGCAAAACCTAATACAGTGCAGAAAAGTACCATGAAGAAAAAGTCAGTGTGATTCTGCTGTATTCACATCACTGTAACTGATGTAAAATACAATATCAAGAGTTCTGACGTTCCTCTTTTTCTGTAAAATAAGCATTTTTATCAGGCTCCTATGTATAGGTTTCTACCCAAGTACCAGTACTTCTGATTGGGCTGAGGCTGGTATTTGAGCAAGATTGAAGTAAGTATTTGCTGGACGTATACTATGTGTCGAGAGCATTCACTCCGTATCATTATCTCATTTTTGACTGATAATAATAATAATATAATAATATAATCGCTTAACTGTTCCTATAGTTTACACTTAACAGCTTGGTTGACTTAAGTAACTACCAGTGTTACTTCAAAAAAGGTTAATAAACAGACTACCAGTGTTTAATATTAAAATACACAAAATAGACAATCTATTTTACACTTTTGGCTACATTTTTTATATGAGCAGAGTAGTGATCCAAAACTTTAATTACAGCAGGTTGTGGGTTAAACTGAGTCCTCCTGTTTGAAGGTTTTGAAAGGTTCTGGGTTGTCACTTTCTTTGGTTTGTGCACTGGATAATAAGGGCGTTTCCATTTCCTCCACCTTCACTTTTACTGCAATAACTGTAGAGACGCAGGGAAACAATGTCAGAACTACAAATACATACATTGCTTGAATATTTTCTATCATTTGAAGAGTTTGCTACGTACTTTCTTCCTCAGGTTCAGTCTTTATTTGTAAGGTAAAGGGAGTGACAGAAGAGTTTGATGCCTCTTGTGACTCATTCGTCTCAGTGGGCTGAGCAGGCTGGGTTTTAGATGTGGATTTACTCATATTTTTCTTTACAAATCTTCGTCCTAAAGTGAAAAATACAGAATTGTAAGAAAATGAAAGGAACGTAGTGAGAACACAATACAAAACTAGTTATGTACTTTATTTATCATTTAAGAATAAATATTTCCAACAAAATATCTTACTCCTTTTCCCCATAAAAGGTTTTGCCTTTTTGCTCGTGTGCTTGTGTTCTTGACCTTGAGGTGGTTCTACAGAGAGCAAAATATAACATATAACAACCAAATTTTGGACTGCATGCATGCATACTATGAAAATTACAATTATTTACCAGGCCCGATGGGCGGCTGCAGCTGGTAGCCAGTGATTTCACACCAGCCCACCGGATAAATTTCAGGGGACTGACAGTCTACCCACTGATCAAACTCAGGCTCCCAGCCATCAAAGTGAAGGAGGAGAAGCCGGCCTATGCAGCGCCTAACAGTGGCCACACACACCAACCGGGGCTCCATGAGATCCACTGCCTCTAGCTTCATACCTGACGTAAAGCCATGGCCTACATCATCCTGAAAAAGATATATAAAATGAGCTTAAAACATTAACCCACAGATGCATTAACACTGAATATGGCTCAACTGTCAAAATAAAAGGTTTACAGTGTTGAAAAGTCTTCGTGGAGCGGCTACAGTTCCTGTTTCTTCTAAATATTTCGTCCATGTGAATGTGGCATGATCATAACCTGATGAGACAGAAGGTAATTTTAACAATTGTATGAAATTGCGAATAAAGGCTCTTTTTCATAAATATTGATTTTAGAAGTTGAACACATTACCAGGAGGTAGAGTAAGAGGTATGTCGTTGATTTCACAGTATCCGACAGGTAATATGGCATGTGAGCTGGCATGATAACAAAACCAGTCAGAACCATCACCGATCTCAACACCATCAATGCCTACCATGATGTATCCATCCAGCAACACCTAAGTGAGAACATGAGCCAGGTCAGTGCAAATATTTTCAACAAGATATTGAAATTATTCACTTAAAGTCATAAATAGTAGCTGTGTCGTACCGTACGGACTGATGCAACGCAGATATTCCCAAGGTTCAGAGGATCAATTGCTTCAAGTTTCATGCCTTCCTCAAAAAATGTGTCTCCCATGTAAACAGTCCTTAACTGTTTGCATACAGTAAGAAATTATACATAGTAAATGATTACATGACTTAAGATTTCCAAACTAACATTAATACATAAAGTAAAATAAAAATGATTATATTTTAGTTTAACAACATTTTAGTGAAATGGTATGTGCACTAACCTTCTTGAACTGATTTGATGCACTGTTTTGAAGGACTTTGCGAAATGCTGGATGGGTACTCATGTTGACACTCGTATCTGTGAGACATATCATGTATGACATTATTTACAAATAACCTAATGACTAATACAATAAGTGAAAAAAAGGCAATTTATTTCTGAATAAAAATATTTAAAAAATGTATTTGTGACACAAGTGACTTTTTTTCTCAAAATTGAGATACAAACTCGCAATTCTGACTTTTTCCACAGAATTCAGATACAAACTCACAATTCTGACACGTTTTCACATAATAGTGAGACAAACTCGAAATTCTGACTTTGTTCTCAAAATTGTGATACAAACTCGCAACTGTGAGTTATACTAGTCAGACAATCTCCCAATTCCCCCCCACTATAAAATTGGACAGTGAATTGTGAGTTTATATTTCACAATTCTAAATTTATAACTCAATTGTGAGTTTATATTTCACAATTCTAAATTTATAACTCACAATTGTGTGTAATAAAGTCAGAATTGTAAGATATAAACTTAAAATAAGTCAGATTTCCAAGTGTATATCTCGTAATTCTGACTTTATAACTCGCAATTGCTAGTTTATATATCACAATTCTGAGAAAGTCACAATTGTGAGATATAAAATTTATTTCTCAGAATTGCAAGTTTACGTTATAGAATTGCGTTTGCGTTAAAATTGAGTTTGTCTCCCAATTCTGACTGTAGAACTCGCAATTGCTAGTTTATATCACGCAATTTTGAGAAAAAAGTCAGAATTCACAATTCTGAATTCTGGTTTCACAAATATGAGAAAAAAAAGGGCAGAATTTCAAGTTTATTGCTCGCAATTCCGTGTTAAACTCAGAATTTTAAAAACTGACAGTTGCAAGATATAAACTTTATTTCTCAGAATTCCAAGGTTATTTCTTAGTATTGCAAGTTTGTGTGCCAATTCTGACTTAATAACTCAATTGTGAGTTTATATCATGCAATTCAGATTTATTAAAAAAATCTGATTTAAGTCTGAGATAGATAGATATATATATATACACGTGAAAAAATAAATAAATAAAAATAATTCCCTGAATTTAGAATTATTAATTAGTTGCAGTGTTTTATTAATTCAGTCCCTCATTTTAGTTAAACCGTTCCCATGACTAGCTACCATTTAACTAAAGCAAGGCAACAAGTAAGTCATGAGAACAAATTCTTTTTATATAACCATATCTCAGGGTTCCCATTCTAAGCCAAACATCAAATTCCCTGACTTTTTCCTGACTTTCAATGACTAAAAAGCTGAATTTCCATGACCTATAAAGAACAGATCCATCTATTTGTAAGCTATATTTACTTGTTCACAGACGTTTTTAATACCAAACACACATATGCACATTTGATATTTTTCTGTACTATTTCTACCAAAATTAATTTATGATTTTTATGCTTTCATAACCATAACAATAGGCAAAACACATGAAACAACACGATAAAACAAAATACAGTATAGAAAATTTACATTTTGATAAATGGAAACAAAAAATGTAAAGCAAACAAAAAAACAAACAAAAATTCCTGATTTTCCATGACTTTGACAAAATAAATATAAAATTCCCTGACTTTCAATGTCTGGAATAGACCTTTAAAAATTCCATGACATTCCAGAAATTCCATGACCCGTGGGAACCCTGATATCTTTATTAAACAATTATGAAAGACAAAAAGAAAATGTAACTGTCATGTCCAGGGCTCTGTATTTTTCAGCCTGCTCATGTACAATTTTGAGACTCAGCATGTTTCCATGCTCTACAGAAACTAGTTTCTTCTTACCTGTTACTTTGATTGAGTGGCCCACTCTTACAGACCAGCCCACAGGGTGTAATAGAGGACTCTGCATGTGACACCAGAAATCTGAGAGCACCTCACCCGAGGGTCCCAGTCCCCCGTCCTCATACAGCAGTCTGAGTCGGCCTCCTATGACAGTATCCACCACTGCCAAACGAGTACGGCTCACCTGTGAGCGATCGACCACCTCCACCCGAACCCCCTGCCTGAATGGACACCTCAAACTGTCCGCCATCTGAAACAAAGACAGTTGGGAAGACAGTTATGCAGAAATAAAAGAAAAACAGATGGCATCAATTGAAAATTTGCCAGTGCTGTCACCTTGACATGAAAGTCAACAGGAAGAGTGTGTGCTCCAACCAGTCTCTTCATCAGATAGGATTTCCAGTCTTTAATATGCTGGTGGACCTCTTTAGGGTTAAAAAAAAAGGTCAGGATTTAATATTTTTATAGAATTTATACCTGATGACCTATGGTGTGAACATTCACCTTGAGGGGGGACCAAGAGCTTGCTGTTTACTGCACACCAGCCTATAGGATGAACATCTGCCGTGCCTAAATTACACCACAGGTCATGGCTGTCATCATCCTCAAAACCCTCATAGCGCAGAAGAGCATTGTAGCCTGAGAGTAATACAATGAATCCATTTATCACACATCATCACATAATAGTCTAATCTCAAACTTAGTGGTCCAACGGATCACAAAACTCACAGTTCGGATCACATTACGGTTTTTGAGTCATGGATCGGACCATTTTTCGGATCAGCAAAAAGGGGTGGAGACAAATGTAATTTGCTTTCCATTTATTACAAGTAGGGCTGCTCGATTATGGCAAAAATCATAATCACAATTATTTTTGGTCAATATTATAATCACGATTTTTTAACACGATTATGAGTGGGTCCGGAACTTTATATGATTGGTTAATTTAAAGATAGCAATACAATAGAAAAAAAAAAGATGGTGAAAGAATGGAAGGAAGGTTTTTTTTGTTGTTGTTTTTGAAATTTAATGTAATTAACTGAATGGAAAATAAAACAGCATAGTCTTCACTGTAAGAATTAAACATGTTTGTTTCTTATAAAAACTACAAAAGTCCATCCGTCAAGAGCAGTGAGTGATTTTGTCTTTTGTTGTCTGATTAACATTAACCGCAAAGACGGCAGAAGGAATATTACTTTAAGTATTTTCATTCTCAACTGTGTGCGTTAATTTCAGACAAATGACGAAGGATTACACGAATAATCACCGAACGCCGCATTTTGACATATATTTGCATGTATTTGACCGTTTAGGTAACATCTTAAGCTAAACGTTCACTTTACTTGTCCATGTTCTGTTCCGTCTCTGAGCGCATACACAGAACAGCGCACATGCTCAATGTATTGCCGCATTCATACGGCTTTCTCGTGCCTACACACTGTAACAGTTTTGTCCACCACCCTTCTTCCATCATCATTATATTTTACAGGGAAGACAAAATGCTCCCATACATGCAATTTGAATGACGCGGGAGGCTTTTCGAGTTCTTCTGTTCCTCCGCTAGGCATTGTTGACTGATTAACATGCCCTGTTCACGTGAACACAACTTCTCTGTGTAATTAATTACTTAAAAAGCAATATCGGCAGAAAAAAACTGTCTTTTTCTCTGCGATTGTTAAAAATTTAGGATTAAATTTAGGATTATCTACAAATTAAAAAAAAAAAAAGTTATTAATCCGCGGGTCACGTGCGTGCCGAACCGTGGGTCGTGATCCGCACGGATCACGGATCAACTGAGATCCGTTGCACCCCTAAAAATTATACAGTCTTTGCCTCTTTAACTCATTCAAAACAGACTGCATACTCAAAATGTAGAGAAATTATAATTATATAAACCCATACAATATATAAAAAACCCCCAAAGCTTTCAAAGCTGAATTTTTAGCAGTTTTTAGTGCAGAAAACATACCTGCCAGCTGTACAACTGTGGCGATCCAGTACACCTTACTTGGCAAGGCTGTGTGAGTGTTGAGAACCTCCACTTTTAACCCTACATAGATATCGTCCCATTGAACACATAGTGGTGCCTGTGATATAGAGAGTAATGGATTGACATTTACACATTGTTACAACATTCTCCACATTTATCTTTCACAGGAAGATTTTCGCAAGAACCACGTTGGATAGAAATCACTCACATGTCTAAAGCAGGATACAGGGGCAGCAAGGAGGCCACTTTTCTCAAGGTAACTACCCCAGTCGAACCCAGCCAAAGTAGCTTGAATGTAAATTTCAATATATCATTTAAACATTTTGTAAAGCTCACTGTAGTGAAAAGCGAAAGTAATCTATGCGTTTTCTTACCATCTTGTCCAAATGGTCTGCTCTCCTGATGCTGCTCATTGGGTTTTGAGCGTGGAGCCTCAGTTGGTGATTTCAGAGACAGTTTGTGTGATGACTTCCTAGTCGGTGGCCTTCCCTGAGTACAAAGATAGACAAAAATTGAATCACTGTTCGCATATAAAGGCGTATATTTACTATGCCAGATAATCCCACCTGGAGCCGTGCAAGAATTGAGGATTTCTTTGAGTTGGATGAGTATGAACGCGAGCATGACACACTACAGAAGCGTTTGGACCTGGAGAAGAAGGTATCTATGGTACCTCTGGTTCCACACATTTCACACGTAACTGCAGAGAAAAAAATTGAGTGGGGTTTACATATACAGTTAAAGTCAAAAGTTTACATACACCTTGCAGAGACTGCAAAATGTTAACTATTTTACCAAAATAAGAGGGATGTTATGTTTTCATTTTGTACTGACCTGATAGTATAGTCCACAAAAGAAAATAATAGTTGAATTTATAAAAACGACCCGGTTCAAAAGTTTACTGAAGGGCAGTATTAAATGAAAGAAAATATGATGTTTAGACGAAATAAGAAAAATGTACACATCTTCATTCTGTTCAAAAGTTTACAGCCCTGGCTCTTAACGCATTGCGTTTCCTTCTGAAGCATCAGTAAGTGTTTGAACCTCAGTTGTCTTCAGTGTGAGAAGATGGATCTCAAAATCATACAGTCATTGTTAGAAAGAGTTCAAATACACAAAAATGGCTGGAAAAAAAACTAGGAATTTGTGGGACCTGAATGATTTTTCTGAAGAACAGCAGGCAGCTTAACTGTTCAGGGACAAGGGACTCATAAACAACTGAGACTAAACAAAACGACACTGCTGTGGATCATTTAGGTATAAAGAATCAACTATTATTTTCTCTTGTGGACTATATGTAAACTTATTTCATGTGAAATATCTCATTCAGGTCAGTACTAAATAAAACTAAATAAAAACAAACAAACAAAAAAATGCATTTTGTATGACCCCTCTTTTTTTAAATAATTAACATTTTTGCAAGGTGTATGTAAACTTTTGACCTCAACTGTACTTATCCAATGCATGCACTTGTACATGTTCATTAATACAAGTGTTTCTGAATTTACCCATTCCATCACTTTCCGCCCAAGAAGAATGTGTCATAGAATCATTTACATCAACATCACTGGAATTATGCTGAATGTGGTCTTCTTCATCAAATATTCTTTCTTCTGCTTCATTCATAAATGCCAATTCCTGTTCATCCTTTTAGAAAAAGCAAAGTGGTTTATTAATTAATCAAAAACAATAAAATTAAATGATAAAATGATATACACACGTAGCACTTACTGATGCTATGAGTTGTTGAGGTCCAGTGGTCGCTCCACGTTTTCTCTTCGTACAAAAGGCACAGGAGACACCTCTTCCTCCACAGTTACTGCACGGTGGTCGGATGAAAACCGTCGGGACAGCTCCATCCTTCAGTCTCAGCCCTTTGAATCCCATTGTCTTTGCAGTGGCATAAGATTTCGGATCAAAACAGTCTTTGCTGAAGTGCTCAGAACATAGATGGGAGTACGTCTTTGCGACCCAGTTCTTTCGGGTCTTCTGGACCTGCTTCTCCCATTTGTGGAACTCTTCGGGTTCTTTGGGAAATCTGAACATTGAGACATTCTGCCCGCTTAATTTCCCGCAGCCATAAGCAACACATTTGCTAGGCATTTGGAATTTGTAGTATAGGTGGGGGGTCCTTTAAAGGTCCTCAGCGTCTGGAGGAATATATTCTGCAGCTTGGCTCCAAATGTTGACTAGGAATTACATTCAAGAGGCATTAGATCATTTACATTTAGCACCTTATAACATTAAACCACATTACTTTACGGTTACTGGCATTCATTTAATGGTGCATGCATGTAAACATAGCTTTGACGAACATCTAAGAGCTCTGTATATATGGTAAACACTGACCAAAAGTCAAAGCGTGTGTAAGTTAAAAGGCAAACTCCACAACAAAACATTTCTTACCTGCTTTACTCTTAGAAAAGCCAATGTGGTGTGGTTTGCTTACCGTAAACGGCGCATTATCGCCATCATCTGGACTGGAGAACCAGATTAACGTACATTGCAAAATGGTTTTATTAACGTGTTTGATTGTATACGTTTTTGTTTGTAATACGATGCGATTAATAAATAGTAGATAGATATATAGTAAACAATTTATTATGTTGTTGCGCAATAAATATGAATTCAGTAATATTGGAATAGTCAACTGCACACACCGTCGCACAGCGTGGTTCCATGGTGTAATGGTTAGCACTCTGGACTCTGAATCCAGCGATCCGAGTTCAAATCTCGGTGGAACCTGACTTTTGTTTTCTGTGAGGTGAAGACAAGTCAGGTAGGCTATTTTGTATTGTGTAGTGCGATTCACAGTACTGCTGTGAAATGAAATGAAATATGTCAATAATCAAAATTAAGTGAGCACTTAACCAAGAATGATATTGTCAATCTGGAAGCTGTAATGCTGAAATCACATGGCTGTATCTGTACTCATGGTTCTTTCCATCTGCAAAGATCCTTCTGAAATCATGCTAATATGCTGATTTGCTGTTCAAGAAACATTTATTATCATTACTATTATCAATATTTAAAACAGATTTTTTGATGAATAAAAAGATCCAAAGACAAGCATTTATCTGAAATCTGAAATAAAAAAAACTTTTGTAAACATTATAAACAATATCATTCAAAAGATTGGAGTATACTTGTGTTTTTTTTTTTTTTGGGGGGGGGGGGGGGGGGGGGGGATATAGAAAGTGATACTTTTATTTAGCAAGGATGCTTTAAATTGATGAAATATGATGATAAAGACATTTATAATATTACAAAAGATTTATATATTCTATTCTACTCAGCTGTTTTCAACATAATAATAATAATAATAATAATAATAATAATAATAATAATAAACATTTTTGGTGTTGTTGTTGTTGTCTTTTGCACCAAATCAGAATATTAAAATGATTTTTATTTGAGTAATTTTGCTAAAAATTTAGCTTTGAAATCACTGGAATAAATTACATTTTAAAATATATTCAAATAGAAAACAGTAATTTAATTAGTAAAAATATTTCAAAATGTTACTGTTTTTTGCTACTTTGGATCAAATAAATGCAGGCTTGGTGAGCAGAAGAGACTTCTTTAAAAAACATTCAAAATCTTACTGTCCAAATCTTACTGTTGGATCTGAAAGTGTACAAGTTTTATTAACGTAATAGCAGAATCTTTTATTTATACATTATTTTGTTAAATTGAGTTTGTTAAAAAGTACCTTTTATATATGGTAAGCTGTTTTTCCAGTTTTTGTAAGTCCTATACATACAGGTGCATCTCAATAAATTAGAATGTTGTGGAAAAGTTCATTTATTTCAGTAATTCAACTCAAATTATGAAACTTGTGTATTAAATAAATTCATTGCACACAGACTGAAGTAGTTTAAGTCTTTGGTTCTTTTAATTGTGATGATTTTGGCTCACATTTAACAAAAACCCACCAATTCACTATCTCAACAAATTAGAATATGGTGACATGCCAATCAGCTAATCAACTCAAAACACCTGCAAAGGTTTCCTGAGCCTTCAAAATTGTTTCTCAGTTTGGTTCACTAGGCTACACAATCATGGGGAAGACTGCTGTTCTGGCAGTTGTCCAGAAGACAATCACTGACACCCTTCACAAGGAGGGTAAGCCACAAACATTCATTGCCAAAGAAGCTGGCTGTTCACAGAGTGCTGTATCCAAGCATGTTAACAGAAAGTTGAGTGGAAGGAAAAGGTGTGGAAGAAAAAGATGCACAACCAACCGAGAGAACCGCAGCTGGGTGAACTTCACAAGGAATGGACTGAGGCTGTGGTCAAGGCATCAAGACCCACCACACACAGACGTGTCAAGGAATTTGGCTACAGTTGTCGTATTCCTCTTGTTAAGCCTCTTCTGAACCACAGACAACATCAGAGGTGTCTTACCTGGGCTAAGGAGAAGAAGAACTGGACTGTTACTCAGTGGTCCAAAGTCCTCTTTTCAGATGAGAGCAAGTTTTTGTATTTCATTTGGAAATCAAGGTCCTAGAGTCTGGAGGAAAGGTGGAAAAGCTCATAGCCCAAGTTAAGTCCAGTGTTAAGTTTCCACAGTCTGTGATGATTTGGGGTGTTTTTTGAAAACCAAAGTCACTGCACCCACTTACCAAGGCATTTTAGAGCACTTCATGCTTCCTTCTGCTGACCAACATTTTTAAGATGCTGATTTCATTTTCCAGCAGGATTTGGCACCTGACCACTGCCAAAAGCACCAAAAGTTTGTTAAATGACCATGGTGTTGGTGTTGGTGTGCTTGACTGGCCAGCAAATTTACCAGACCTGAATCTTTGGGGTATTGTCAAGAGGAAAATGAGAAACAAGAGACCAAAAAATGCAGATGAGCTGAAGGCCACTGTCAAAGAAACCTGGGCTTCCATACCACCTCAGCAGTGCCACAGACTGATCACCTCCATGCCACGTCGAATTGAGGCAGTAATTAAAGCAAAAGGAGCCCCTACCAAGTATTGAGTACATATACAGTAAATGATCATAGTGTCCAGAAGGCCAACAATTCACTAAAAATGTTTTTTTTTTTTTTTTTTGTTTATTGGTCTTATGAAGTATTCTAATTTGTTAAGATTTGTTGTTTGTTAAATGTGAGCCAAAATCATCACAATTAAAAGAACCAAAGACTTAAACTAATTCAGTCTTGCATTGAATTTAACACACTTTTTCCAATTGTAATTTGAATTATTGAAATAAATGAACTTTTCCACAACATTCTAATTTATTGAGATGCACCTGTATAGCTCACTATCGAGACCAGGGCAGAGGGCAGAACTTTGGCAAGTAACTTAGTGCCTTCAGTAAAGTAAAGACTCTAGCATGGCTAAGAAAAAAATAGAGCATAAATTGCATAAATTGAGGTCATCAAAAGTATATTTAAAAAACATTATTTTAAAATAACATTACAGTAATGTTATACAAACCAAAAACGAACGAACAAAAATTCTATTTCCAAAGACAAATGTTCTGGGAACCAAAAATTTATGTTTTGGGATATAACATTATACTAATGTTAGGGGAACCAAGTGTAGGTCTAATGCTTTACGGTTAGTGACATACAGTATCCTTGGATAAAGTAACGCAGAGGCATTGCCATTGTGACTTACCTATGATGAATTCACAGCTGAGTGTGGGCATTTCACTCAGTGGATACATCAGCGTCACATTTGCATTTGACTGCAAAATTCTGATATTAAATGGAACGATAAAATAATGTTATTGACTGGTTAAAGGCTATTTTAAAGTTTTGATTCTGTTCACAGCTACTACATTTGATTTAGTTTCTGGTTATGTTCCTGTCTGTTCCTGTTCATTCATTTCCGGTTTTCGTTTTCATTCCTTGAACTTGTTCATAGCCCTGATTTTAATAATGCATTGATTTTATACATGACAATACAACATAGATTGCCAGCCTCAGAGACACTATTATAAGTTCCTTTGGAGTCTCAACAACTGTCTTGCAATAACTGTAATAAAAATTTCCAAAAGACTGATTTTCTTAGCTACATTATTGTTGGGTCTATATTAAGACACTTCTTCCTGTCATCTAATATAGATTAATGAAAATTGTACTCTGATTACTGACTGATTACATTTGCTAAATTTTTGCCAAATTAGTACTGCTTACAAAAACATAAATCCTTAAAGAATGAAGTATTGAAAATATTATGAGGATAAATAACCTGCTGCAGTATTACTAACCAATGAGAAATTATATATTTTCTAATAACTTGACACTTAAATTAGTTCATCATTTCAAAATGGCAATCTGTAATAATAATAAAATGTGAATCATATTTATTTAACCAATTTAACACAATTTAGGTGTCATCCAGCAGGGACAATCACCACAATTTAACATTTTGAGTAGGCCTACAACATATAATGGTTTAATGTTCTGTATATTAGCCATTTTTATTTCTTAAATTAATGAAAATAAACAAATTACTTAGTTACAGTCAAAATTATTCAACCCCTTTGACCTGCAAGACATTTTGCTGCAGAGAACAACATTTTGTGAAAACAATTCAACAAAGGCATCAGTACACCAGTAGAAAAAAATAACAATCAAATTGGCTCTAAACATTTATGTTCAAAATTCAACCCCCAAAAGTCAAATTTGGTACAGATTTTTTTTCTTTAAACTACCAATAAACGCTGCTTGGAAGTGCTTAGAAGCATCTGTCATCTCTCTACTGCAATCTTGGGCCCATTCCTCACCTGAAAAAGCTTTCAGATAACTGATAATCTTTCAGGTTTTCACTTTGCCACTGCTTTCTTCAAATCCAACCAATTATTTTCAATGAGAATTAAATCTGATGACTGAACAGGCCACTCAAGAACATTCTATGACTGATCCCTGGACCAAGCACGAGTATATTTGGAAGTATATGTTGGGATGATTGTACTGCAGGAAAGTTCACTGATCATTAGCTTCAGTGTTTGCACCAAAGGCATTGCAATTTTTGCCAAAATGGCCTGATACTTCAAAGAATCCATGATGTCCTTCATACAGTTATGATTTCCACTTCTTGCAACAGTAAAACACCCCAGTAACAGGACTGGTCCACCTTCATGTTTTACTATGGAGATGGTGTTCTTCTGCTCATGTGTTTTGCCTTTTTTGCACCATACATACCGCAGATCCATGGGTCCAAAAAGTTCCAGTTTGGTCACATCACTCACATCACATTCTTCCAGAACTCCACAGGTCAACCCAAAATTAATTTTAGCATACTGAAGTCAGTTGACTTTTTTGTTCTTCTTGGTCAAGAGTGGCATTCGGTAAGATGTCACAACATGAAAGCCATGCTTGTCTTATGTTCATTTTATACTCTGCATTGAAATGCTTTTCATATTCCACAACATGCAATTCATAAATCAAATGTAATTTTTAAAGTTAGTTTTAGCTTTGTTTTAGGCATACTATCTAATAAGTTAAAATACTCATTAAAATGGGACAGTGTAGGCTATTTATTCCACTTTTTAAATAAGCACCTACTTTTAAATTTAGCCATTGCAGCTAATAACTAAATCCTGTTAAATTTAACCATGTACAGTTGAGGTCAAAAGTTTACATACACCTTGCAGAATCTGCAAAATGTTAATTATTTTACCAAACTAAGAGGTATCATATACAAAATGCATGTTATTTTTTATTTAGCACTGACTTGAATAAGATATTCAACATAAAAGACGTTTACATATAGTCCACAAGAGAAAATAATAGTTGAACTTATAAAAATGACCCTGTTCAAATGTTTACATACACTTGATTCTCAATACTGTGTTGTGACCAGAATAATCCACAGCTGTGTGTGTTTTTTTGTTGGTTTGTTCAGTGATAGTTGTTCATGAGTCCCTTTGCCCTTAACAGTTAAACTGCCTGCTGTTCTTCAAAAAAATCCTTTAGGTCCCATTAATTCTTTGATTTTTCAGCATTTTTGTGTATTTGAACCCTTTTCTAACAATGACTGTATGATTTTGAGATCCATCTTTTCACACTGAGGACAACTGAGGGACTCATATGCAACTATTACAGAAAGGTTCAAACACTGACTGATGCTCCAGAGCCAGGGGTGTAAACTTTTGAACAGAATGAAGATGTACACATTTTATTCTAAATATATATACATACATATTTTTCAACAATCAGGTGTATGCAAACTTTCAAACGGGGTAATTTTCATAAATAAAACTCTTGTGGACTATATGTGAACATCTTTTATGTGAAATAAAAAAATAACATACATTTTGTATGATCCCTCTTATTTTGGTAAAACAATTAAGATTTTGCAGATTCTACAAGGTGTAGCCTATGTAAACTTTTGACCTCAACTGTAAATCTAGTATAGATGAGAAGATTTCAATTACTTCTTGAATTTTTAACATTTCCCAATAAAATTCCAACATAAAATAATTGTGCTAACATTTTTAGAAATGTAAACACAAAAAAATAGTTAAAGAAAAAAAAATAAAGTTCATATTTTGGCTCAATTTAACTTTTTATGCTATTTTCATACCATATGATACTAACAAGATAGTACGACGCATTCTTCAAAACACACCTATGCTGCGAACAGACATGGCAGACTAGCAAAATGATTTCAAACACATCATCGCTCGATACTGTAACTCTTGACGGGACTAGATGAGTTGTTGTGTAGAGCCGCTGCGAGTGTCTTTTTATCCTTTCTTGCCGAGCCGACTCCCCCTACCTCCTCCTCCGCTTGCAGAATTGTATAAAGAACAAAAATCGGTCTGGGGAGGGGGGTTGATACGCCGAAGCTGAAATCGAGAGGCGAACCCAGGAAAGAGGAGTATTTTGTACACGGGACTTTCCCCCCCTTCGTCCCTAAAAAGGAGGGGGAAATGTCATATTTTTAAAAGCGATATTTTTAAAATCGAGGATTACGAATAGGCTTAGGCGCCTATCTCTGAGGATATATATTTTAATTCGTTAAAAAATATGGCCGAGAACGTTCTGGAGTCTGGCCCGCCTTCAGCCAAGAGGCCTAAACTGTCCTCCCCGGCACTATCTGTCTCAGCCAGCGATGGAAATGGTAAATATTTATTTTGTTTAATTTTTACTATACTGAGATATTTCAATCACTGCTCGCTTGTTTTCTATATGCCCGTGCACACTTAAGCCTTTACGCGGGGAACTGGGTTTTCTGTTTAGTTTTATGTCAGGCTAGCAAGCTCAGGCTAGTTTGGGAAGCTAACTACGTCGGATCCGCACGAGACTAGCTTTAGCTTGTCATTCCAGCTAGGTTAGCATTAGCACTTCTCCAATCGATGTTTTGATTCACTCGCAGCGGCTGCACGCTGCTTTCCCTCAGGCAGGCTCTGTGCTTGGTGTCAACTGGTGTAAATGTAAAACTAACCACTGCAATGAAAAACATTGGATCTAAAGTGGCAATAAAAGTAGTGGGGTTTATTTTTTTTTTGCGAAACCCCTGTTTCGTTTTGGTTCCCACTTGCAAAGAGTTTGGATCACTTCTTCAGATAATAAATATAATGTATAAAGATTTAATAAAAAATGCATAAATAAATAGACTTCTACGAATAGCTTATAAAAGTCTAAATATCAAATTTAATCAGTGCTCGTTTATTTACTAATAATCGACAGTGATTAACATACATTAGCCTGCTAAAACTGTGAGTCAATTAACTTCAAAACTTTCTGACTGCACTTGAACACCGTTGTTTTCACAAACAGCCCATGTACAGCTAGCACACACGTTAGCCGCTATTCCTTGTGTTTTACACACCATATTTCCCTGTTCTTTTAATATTAATAAATGTGATTAATATTGGTTAGCTAGCTGGTCAGCTAATAACAGACTGATGCTGAAGGCCCACACAACAACTCCCTACCATTGTTAGCAGATGCATATCAACTAATTCATTATTTTAAGTTCCGAAGGATTTTTTTTATTGATTTAGATGAATTTATTTGCTTGTTTGTAGAGCTTTAATGGAAGAAATGTAATGTTTGAGTGATTTGGAGGATAGCATTGTACTTGTGTTTGAGTGAGTTAGCTTGCTGGCTCAAATAGCCTTTTTAGTGCGTCGGTCATTTTTTCGGATCTTGATTTCCCATTGTTCAGCCATAACACAACTGACGAGCCTGTCTGTTAAAAACAAACCACAAAACATATTTAATACTAAGCGATAATAATTATTACCACATGAGTGTCCGGTTGTTTTTTATTAAATGTTAAAGGATCGAGTTATTACTTGAGCGTATCTTCAAAAGCGTAGTACGTTTCTTTGTTGATGTCCCTAATGTTTTCAACCTTTTGTTCAAAGTCGAGTTTGATCCGGTTCTGATACTAAAGGGAATTTATTAAGTTGCACAAATGAGTGGATCTGAGTCTAGCGGTTTTTATGAACAACATGCTCAGCATCCAATTGTTTTGTCTGTGGAGTGAACGTACGGTCCCCATCACAGCTGCTTCACTTCATTTGTAAGAGCAGCACAATTTCAGGAACAAAATGACCATTTCCACCTGTTTTACCAGTGCAATGGCTGATTTGTCAGATGAGATAAAACATACACATATGTTAAGAAATTACATACTTGTATGTTTTTTTTCTTCAACTTTAAATTAATGCAAATGGTAGGTGTAGATGATTGCAATACTAGAGAAAATGCCACTGTAAATAAACAAGTGTCACCAGCAAATAACATTCACTTCAGAATCCAAGTAGTGGCTACTTGAATACTGTACATCCTAA
Organism: Cirrhinus molitorella; assembly: GCA_033026305.1. Lineage (NCBI taxonomy): Eukaryota > Metazoa > Chordata > Actinopteri > Cypriniformes > Cyprinidae > Cirrhinus > Cirrhinus molitorella. The sequence continues at coordinate 19,791,863 of CM065136.1, read as the reverse complement.
TTCAAAGACATGTGCTCATCTGTGTTTGGCTTCCTGTCAAACCACAGCCAGCCATTTCAGATAGACAGTCATTAAAAACACAGCTGTCAGTTAACCAGCAAAGTGGCTGTGGAAGTGTTTGGCAAATCATTATGGATTGAATGACAGCTTTACATGGCGATGACAGGACGTGCCCATTTCATTACACTCAGCTTTGCGTTGCACTTCAAAAGTACAAATAAATAAATCACAAACTGTATTTGCATGTTAATAGAAAGTGGTCACGGTGGTCTCTTCTAAGCTTCATATATCTATTTCAGCTGCCCATGTTGTATATTCATGCATTCTTAGTGGCTGTTCACACCAAGAATTGGATTGTTGATTATTATAAAGCGTCCACACCAATGCACGTCAAAAGTTTACATACACCTTGCAGAATCTGCAACATGTTCATTATTTTAGCAAATTAAGAGGGATCATACAAAATGCAGGTTATTTTTTATTTACTACTGACCTGAATAAGATATTTCACATAAAACACATTTATATATAGTAAAAAAAGGGAAAATAATAGTTGAATTTATAAAAATGGCCATGTTCAAATGTTTACATACCCTTGATTCTTAATACTGTGTTGTTACCTGATTTTTTTTTTTTAGTGATAGTTTTTCGTGAGTCCCTTGTTTGTCCTGAACAGTTAAACTGCCTGCTGTTCTTCAGAAAAATCCTTCAGGTCCCACAAGGTTATCAGCATTTTTGTGTATTTGAACCCTTTCCAACAATGACTGTATGATTTTGAGATCCATCTTTTCACACTGAGGACAGCTAAGGGGCACATATGCAACTATTACAGAAGGCCCTAAGCTCACTGATGCTCCAGAAGGAAACAATGCATTAAGAGCTGGGGGTAAAGACTTTTTGAATTTGAAGATCAGGGTAAATGTAACTTATTTTGGGAAACATGTCAGCATCTTTTGTAGCTTCTCAAAAATTATAGGCAAAAAAAAAAAAAAAAAAGTACACATCTTCATTCTGTTCAAAAGTTTACATCCCTGGCTCTTAATGCATTGGGGTTTCTTCTGACACATCAGTGAGTGTTTGAACCTTCTGTAATAGTTGCATATGAGTCCCTCAGTTGTCCTCTGTGTGAAAAGATGGAATCTCAAAATCATAGTCATTGTTGGAAAGAGTTCAAATACACAAAAATGCTGAAAAACAATTTGTGGGACCTGAAGGATTTTTCTGAAGAACAGCGAGCAGTTTAACTGTTCAGGACAAACATGGGACAGCTGTGGATCATTCAGCTAACACCACAGTATTAAGAATCAAGTGTATGTAAACTTTTGAACAGGGTCATTTCTATAAATTCGACTTTATTTATTTCTTTTTTTTCTTTTGTGACCTATATGTAAACATATTTTATGTGAAATATCTTAATTGCCTCAGTATTAAAAAAAAGAACATTCATTTTGTGTGATCATTTTGGTAAAATAACGATAATTTTGCAGATTTTGCAAGTTGTATGTAAACTTTTGACTTCAACTGTAATTGCATGCTGCAGTTTCTTTAAAGTCGATTGGCCTGTCTGTGTTTCTATCATTAATCACCTGGAAAAAGCGATTCCAACAATATTGCTCTTCTGTTGTTGTAGAATTAAAATAATTATTAAAATTATAGTTTTATCATTCATGGTGTGAACATGCCTTAATTTCAGTTTTCTTACAAGTATAAAAGCACTGATTGAACTGACATTGCACACAGATTTAGAGGCTGTTAACACAATGCATTTTTGTGTTCTGCCTTAACTCAAGCCATACGTCTATAAGGTCTAGAAAAACAAAATGAAAGCCTAACATGTCTATTTACCTCATTTACATGTAAAAGCTATGCAGTGGAATGCAAAAAAATAAAACGCATCCTGCATGAATCTCTCTCGCTCTTTAACCCATTCTTTGTTTTCTCCCAATGATCTTTTGATTTGATGTTCTTATGTCTAGAAATCAGTGTTCGGGTATATTGCTGAATTTATCCGAAGTCTGGGATCTCCGATCATTAATTTTGCTTCTAAATTCTCATTTCCTGCTGTAGATTTTGGCTCACTTTTTGACCTGGAGCATGACCTTCCAGATGAGCTGATCAGTTCCTCTGAGCTGAGTCTAGCAAATGGAGGGGACCTCGGCCAGTTGCACGGCAGTTTGGGTGGTGGGGGCGGGGCCATCGGAGGAGTTGTGTCCAGTGGCCAGGATGCAGCGGCCAAACACAAGCAGCTCTCAGAACTCCTTCGACATGGATCTGCAGCACAGCAGCAGGGTGCGATGGGTGGCCCAGCGGGAGCCTCAATGGGGCTTTTCGGGAATATGAAGGCTTCTCCAGGTACTCAGGGCATGAGCCCGCAAGGGCAGCATCTTTCCCCGCAACAGGCCACACTTATGCAACAGCAGCAGATGGCAGGGATGGTGGGCAACATGAACAGGAGTATGCTTGGACCCCAGAAAGGAAATGGACAGCAGCAACCAGGAGGGCCTGCGCCTCAGCAGCAAAACATGCTCGGAGCGCAGATGGTGAACGGATCGCCCAGAATAGGACATCATAACCCGGGCATGGGCAGCAGTAGTAACCTGTTAGCGGAGGCTCTTCAGCAGCAGCAGACAGTAGGAGGACAAGGTGGACTGAGGGCACAGCAACCTGGAGCAATGAACAAGGTAACAGTTAGTCTGAGACATGTTTGTAGATGCTTGATATATCTGTATCAGCCAATAAATGTGACATTTTAATGGTATATATTTTGGACCAGTATATTAAGGATGATAAATTATAGCCAAATGGCGACAACTTTTTGAGGCAATAATGCCTTCCTGCCAGCAACCTGTTACTCGCATGAGATCACAGCAGTTAGCAAATGACAATAATCCAGTCAATTCCAGATGGACAAAATCAAGCCTCTAGTCTGCCTACATTTTATTTTTATTTTTTTTTTCTGTTTGCGTTTCACCCTGATATGTATTACAATAGAGAAGAAAAGAAAAGCTTTTTTCATAGCTTTGGTTTTATGCCGACTTTAATTTTAAAAGTGGTAACATTGAGTAACATTTGAAGCATGCAGAGATCTGGAAAGGTAAGTATTTTTCTCATTTAATGTAGATTAGTAACTAATAAGCTTTAAAATATAATATTGCTACATCCCACTTTCACAGGACATTAAATCTTTTAAGATTTTGTCCCAAATTCTATATTCTTGTTTTAAATGTTAGTTTTATTTTTCCAGAAATGTATTCTTTTTCTGGATTCTGTGTTTTATAATTTAATGTAAATTTATTATTAAAACTGGTGGTAATCAAATAAATGTAGAAAGCCTGAACAAATTTAATTAATCTTTGAAAGTGTAATCGAATAAATACAAATTTCGCCCCTTTTGCCGCAATCAAAGTGCTGTACAACAGGTTTACTGTTTAAATTAAAGTATGAAATCATGGATGAGAAATTACATGCTACTGTATAATAGTAATATATTTGTTATAATTTAATCAAATTAAATTTAACTTGTATTATGGTACAGCAAAAACAGTACAAATGTAAAATATTTAACTACTTAAAATGACTGTTTTCTATTCAAATGTATTTTAAAATGTAATTTTATTCGTGTAATTTCAAAGCTGAATTTTTAGCATCATTGCTACAGTCACATGATGCTTCAGAAATCTGATTTGCTGCTCAAAAAACATTTATTATTATTATTATTATTATTATTATTATTATTATTATTATTATTATTATAAATACAAAATAATACAATACTGACTCCAAGCTTTTGAGTAGTATAGTGTGTAATGTTACAAAACATTAATGTTATTTCAGATAAGTGCTGATCTTTGGATCTTTCTATTAATCAAAGAATCTTAAAAAAATGTACTGAACTGTTTTAAATGTTGATAATAATAATAAATGTTTCTTGATCAGCAAATCAGAATATTAGAATGATTTCTGAAGGATCATGTGACACCGAAGACTGGAGTAATGATGATGAAAATTTAGGTTTGATCACAGGAATAAATGACATTTTAAAATATATTAAAATAGAAAAGTTATTTTAAGTAGTAAAAATATTTCCAAATTTTACATTTTTTGGTGTTCTTTGGATCAAATAAATGCAGGCTTGGTGAGCAGAAGAGACTTCTTTAAAATACATAAAAAACTTTTGACTGGTAGTGTATCTGATGATAGTTTTATCAAATTAAATGTTAAAATGCCTGTAAAGTGAATTCACACTGCGGCTCTTAAGATCAAGATTAAGGCAGATTCTGAAAACACTACTAGCATTATGCATGCTTGAGTGTGTAGACCAGGGTTGGCCAATGTTGGTCCTGCAGAGTTGAGCTCCAACCCTAATCAAACATATCTGAACAAGCTAATCAAGGTCTAAGGGTTACTAGTACGCTACAGGCAGGTGAATTTTATCAAAGTTGGAGCTAAACTTTGCAGGACTGAAACTTTGCAGCTCTCCATGACTGACAGCGGCC